>KK119128.1:70320-109360 GCA_000611955.2 Stegodyphus mimosarum
ATCGCGGAATTGCTTATTATAGTCTCGTACAAGTTTCGTATATATTTTAATTTAATGCAAGTAATTGATAATAATATTCTGATTATTACAGTTCATTTATGTTTTCAGGTCTTCACAAAACTACTGATGTTAATTTATTGGAACCTTTTGTTAAACGAATTAATTGTCTAAGGGGAAAAAAAAAAAAAAAAAAAAAAAAGGTTTTAAAAAAAAAAAGGTTTTACAATGTACGTGATTAATTAGTCTGACTGGTGGAGTATTAGTGTTTAGCTAAGCAATAGTTACGTATGTGAATTCATTATGAAATTCTTTTCTTATTACGCTAGGATTTAAAAAAACATACAAAAAGTGTTTACGCATTTTTAGAAAAAAAAATGTTTTGGAAGAAAAACTTTAAGCAACAGTTTTTTATGTGAAATGAGAAATATTGTCTGCTATTTTGTGATTTTTAAATTTAATCTTCAATCAAAATGTCGCATGTAAACAGGCTGTGGATTGAAGGATATGTTTTTCTCTCCGAAGAAAAATATTCCTGTTCCGTAATTCCAAAACATTAATAGTAATTAAAAACGTTAATATATGGTATTATAATTTCTAAGTGCAAAATAAGTAACATCTTAACTGGAAAGGGGAAAACCGAGAAGCATTGCTTCTACATGGAAAGTAAACTCCAAACGAATATTTGAAAGAGGTACATACTATTTCTAATGTTTCTAAAGTGAAATCATTGGTGGGAAGAGAAAATCCGCCGACGCAGAAATCAATTGCAGGTGACTGGAGAAAATCCGCCGACGCAGAAATCAATTGCAGGTGACTGGAGAAAATCCGCCGACGTAAAAATCAATTGCAGGTGACAAGAGAAAATTCGCCGACGCAGAAATCAATTGCAGGTGACAAGAGAAAATTCGCGACACAGAAATCAATTGCAAAGTCTTTAATTACACCTGTAACAACAATACATAAAATAATAAACCAAGATTTACAACTTAGAAAAGCTAAAAACAATGTTCACCAGACTTTTGCGGACGCATATGGCTCATCGTTGAGCGATTTGCAGAACCCCGCATTAAAACTATTTAGCAGGAGATAAATGGAAATACATTGTGACCCTGGATTAAGCATGGGTTCAGCTAAATGACAACAAGAAAAAAAAAGTCTATTTATTATTGAAAACAAAGAGGTAAAAAGGTACAAATATGCTTCTCTCTATGAGAAGAAAGTTTCTGTAAGGGATTTAAGTTCGCAGCATTCTTTTACAAAGATAAATTTTGAAAAGAGTGAGAAAAATGAAATGTTGAAATCAACCTCAACAAACTATCAAAAGAAAATTTTACGTCCGATATTTACTAAAAAAGATTCTATTTCTTGATTCCAGTGACTGTTTCAAAGATGGAAACTTCTTTTAGTCATGTTTTGAAATGTACCATTGCATTCCTTGGGGGGGGGATGAAGACTGTTACACAATTTCGGGAAAAGGGCTGTTTTTAAGCCTAAACCCATTTCGATTGATGGACTGTGGGACATAGAAGAGGACTATGTCCCACTATGGAAATTTTACGAGAAGTCCCTTTATAATGGAAACCGCGATGTAGACTTATAGTAAAAAAAAGTCTATCATATCGAACATATAGAAAAAATATTCTTTACATTTTAAACATTAATTAAATATTCTAAAAATCTTGCTAAAAGTCCAAATCGTTCTAAAAATGTAGAAACACCCTTTGTATTTCAAGGAGTAGAACACATTTTTTCATTTTACACTTGAAGCATCTGAACGCAACTTTATGTAATTGTATTGCAGAACTTCCTCGTGACTCTGCTGTATGAGTAAACTCATTGCATAGGTCAGGAGCTTCCAGAGGTGTCGGTATAGACACCCTAGGGATCGATGAAAATTTAAGGCATAATCAAGATCCCATTAATTACAAAAAAATTATTAATGGAATTGATACTGATTGTTAAGTAGCTGTTACCCGGCATGCGTTGCTGAAAATGTTTTAATTTGAGCAGTGGCAACACATTTCTCCTAGATAGCCGAGTTTGTTTATTAAATTTGAGACAAATTTGCGTTTTCCGGAGTAGCAACACAATGTTTTTTATATCGCAGTGTTTGATTAAATTTAAAACATATATATCTTACGCTTTGCAAAATGGCAGCGGAAAGCTTTTAAATCGCTGAGTTTTTAATTAAGAGTTCGTTAAAGAAGCGTTATGTATATAAAGAGTGCGAACTCCATGGGCTGGTTTTTGAGAAATCTTATGAGACAGTGACCTTTCTTTTGTTTTGAAGGTCGAGTGTGGCAAGTTTCATAAATCGGAATTAAACTATAGATTTGTGTAAAAGACAAACATATATATATATATACATACAAATTAATATAAAGCTATATCATAAAGTATAATAAAAATCATAAAAATAAATATATTTGTAATTAATATGTATTTAAAATAAGCATGTATACTAAGTAATATATGCGTAGTTAATATGCACAAAATTAGTTAATGCATTAAAAATCAGTAATATAATACATATTTTTAGACATATACATTTTTAAGGGAAGTGTAAGAAAGTAAAACTCAGAAACACAATAAAAAAAGAAAGGGACAAAGCCCCTTTGGACTAAAAATACGAGAAAAATAAATAAATAAATAAAAAAAATCTGAAAGGTTTCAGATTTTAATTACGTCCAAAGGGGCGTTTATTTAACATTTTGTGTGTTACCTTTATTTCTTAAATACCATGTTCTTCGCACTTAAACCATAAAATTGATTTCAAGAGCAATATCGCAAACTAATTTTAAATTGAGCATATCTTTAGAAATTTCGGTACACACTCTCACGCGCTGGAGATAAAAATGCTTTTCTGTACAACGTTGGTATTGCTGTCTTTGAAATCTTTGAGTTTGTTAATGAAAAATTCGTTAAAGTTTTAGAGAATATTGTTACGAATTTCACATTTATTTGGCTATTTATTTATAATTGTAATTAAAATTCCCTTTTATTTTCCCGTGCAACGCAGACGATTTTTGAAGAGAAAGCTACGTTAAAAAAAAAAAAAAAAAAAAACAAAAGGACTAAAAAAAAAAAAAGAAACATAAGGACTAAATTGAAAAGTGATACGCCGTTTTTTGTGAAACAACGCAAATCCCTTTGGACTAAAAACTAACGCAGCGAAATCTGCTTATATTCTTTGAGCTATGTTGGCCGTTGAAACTTGTTAACAGAACTTATGCTGAAATGAGAATTTCGTCATCAATATGCAAGTTTATCCTTTACATTTCGCAGGAATATTACAAGCTAACTGCTGCTTTCTCGCTGAAATTACGACTATATTTCATGTTGTATATTATAAGAAAAAAAAATTAAAGGTTATTGATGAAAAAAATCATTCTTATGAAAGGGCTTTTTGCAAGAAAAAAGTTGGGAATTCTTAGTCTAGGACTGAAGGTTAATTCTGAATTTGCCTTCGAATTACAAAAAAATCGAAAAAGCATCTGAAAATGTAGGGTATTTTAAGTCAGTAACCATTTAAAAAATTTACATTTAATAAGTAACCATTTAAAAAATTTACATTAATCGCTGCTCAGAGTTCTGTTGTGTCCGTTCACATGCGCCAAGATCCTACCTACATTTTTATGTTTTAAAATTATTTTCTGTTGTTTGATTATTTGAATATAGATATAGCAGATTACTTTTAGCAGTAAATAAATTCGCACGAGTACACATGTAATTGGTATATGAAATAGTATTTTTGTTCTCTGCCAACTGCTAGATAACGCGCTACTACACAGTCCAGTCACATTATTGTGACCATCTGTCAAAAGCCAGAATAACCACCTTTCGCAGAGCGGACTGCTGCGAGACGTGCAGGAAGAGAATCACATAGGTCCCTGAAGGTGTTCTCTGGGATGTTGAGCCATGCCGACTCTAATGCCGTGGCCAGCTGCGCTAGATTACGCGGTTGAGGATCCATGGCGCGAACAACTCGATCGAGATGGTCCCACAGATGCTCGATTGGGTTTAAGTCAGGTGAGTTTGCTGGCCAGGGGAGGACGGTAAACTCATCCTGGTGCTCTTCGAACCACGCACGTACACTGGCAGCTGTATGGCACCTCGCATTGTCCTGCTGGAAGATGCCATCATCCTGAGGAAAAACAATGCGCATGTAGGGGTGAACATGGTCCGCAAGGACAGATGCGTACTTGTATTGATCCATTGTGCCTTCCACAATGATCAGTGAACCTAGAGAATGCCAGGAAAACATTCCCCAGACCATAATGCTCCCGCCTCCAGCTTGGACCGTTCCGGCAATGGTTGCAGGGTGGTTCCTTTCAGAGGTTTCACGCCTTATACGCCAACGTCCATCTGTCCGATGGAGCATAAAACGCGATTCATCCGAAAACGCAACCTGTCGCCACTCAGTGGACGTCCAGCTGCTGTACTGGCGTGCAAATTCTAGCCTTCGCCGTCGATGAACAGCAGTCAGCATAGGTGCACGAACCAGGCGTCTGCTTCGGAGGCCCAGACGCAGCAATGTTCGCTGAATAGTACTTTGGGAGACACTTTTGGTAGCCCCTTGGTTCATTTTGGTGGTCAGTTGCTCAACGGTAGCCCGTCTATCTGCCCGAACGCATCTCCGCAACCGTCGTTCGCCTCTGTCATCTATGGCCCGTGGTGCACCACATTTGCCACGTCGCTGATTTTGGACAGTCCCATTTTGCCATGCACGGTACACTTTTACCACGGCGGCACGCGAACAGTTCACAAACTCAGCCGTTTCGGAAATGCTTCCACCCTTGGCCCGAAAGCCAATGATCATGCCCTTTTGGAAGTCGGATAAATCGCTTCGTTTCTGCATTACGCCAACGATTGAAATGTTTTCCGAAGCCCTCACACACCCTTTATATACGCTCAACTGCACTGTGCTGCCACCTGCCTTCTATGATTGGTTATTTAACTCTGACATGGAGAGTACGTGGTGGTCACATTAATGTGACTGGACTGTGTAGATGAACATTACTTATCCATTACTTAACATTCACGTAAAACTGCTTATACGATACGTTTTGAAAGCCGTTTACACTAGCGCCGGGATTCTCTACCAGGAGGGAATCCTCTAGGGAGGAATTTCATAGTTTCAAGGGGATGCGATCATCCTTTTATTTACCTATTATTTGCTTTTATGAATATGAAAAATTACTTTTTTTCAAAGTTTGTTATTTATCAATATTTTCTAAACTTTTCTTATTTAATTTATGAAACACATTAAAAATAATCTTAATTTAAATAAATGTATATGTATTTTTCGAGTCTTAGAATGGAGGAAGGATGATCATCTAGCAGTGGTAACAGGGGTTATAGAGCAGAATAGGTTGAGAACAACTGAACTTGTGGAACTTTACTCCCCAGAAACGTGCTCAAACTCGACTACTCCGCTTAATATAAGCGAAGCGACCAATTTTGAAAGGGAATTAGAACCGGTTGACGTAAGCCTGAGAGAGGAAAATTGTAATTCTTAGACTTAATGTTAACCGGCCTAAATTCACTTTCAAATTTGGTCGCTTCGTTTAGTTTAGACGGTGCAATCGAGTTTGCGTAGTGAAGTTCATCTCGTATAAGGATGAATTAGAAGAAAAAAAAAGTCTTTGCATTCTGAGCATTTAGTGATTGGACCTACGTTTTGAGAAATAACTAACCCATTTCAATACACCAAGTGTACTATTTAGTCCTTTCCTGTGCGCCAAAATCTAAACTTTGTATGAATTTGGTACGGCACTACTCGTACTCGGGGATTTTGGTAGGGCATTCAGTAACGAATTATTTCGTAGCTGCCAAGTAAATTAAGTTTTAGCGAACGTGTTAAGTGAATTTACGACATTAATTCAGAAATGCATTAAATTACGGTACTTTTTTTAAAAGAATTTTATTATGATAGTTGTTGGTTACAGTTATATCCACTAGATAACATTATATTCAGGAATTCTTTGCCTTTGAACTAGTATTGTTACAAGTCAGTATTTTCTTAATCTATTATGAAGACGTTCTTTGGTTTTTGTGACTTAAACGTGTATCTTGTTACTCTCCTAAAACGGACTTTTACTATTAATCTTCGAAGAGAATCGTTTGATAAGTTGCCTTTTTCAGCAAGAATGACTATCCACTGATTCTTGTTAGGTTACTTGGAAGTTTCAGAGCAATCAATCATTGTCAGTGGAAGGTGGCCTACTTCAAGAATCTTTAACGAAATGCAGTTACTCGTTCTCATGTAATGTTGAAGTCGGTAGAGATGGCTAAGATGGTTCACACATTCAATGCATATTTTGAGAATTTTTTTAGGAGTGTTCATTCTGTGAACAAATTTCAAGTCTCCCGAGCTTACTTCATTGACCATTTCTAAATTTCAGCATTTTTATTTTCAGTGATCATTTGCAAAGAAAATGTATTGCTACCCAGCAAAACATTACAGTTCCAAATTTTTAGAAACGAAAAGTCTTCCAATTTCTCTCTCAAATGCGACCTGTGAGCTAAGCCTAACGTGAATGTCAAATGATAGTTCATTACGAAAGTCGAAATATCACGTGGAAACTAATCAACAACATTATTATAATTATTCATTCTCTTCTATAGCCGTCACCATTATCGTCATCACTGGTCGCACTGATTAAGTTTTAGGGAAACCTGTCTAAGCTGCTGCCAATTGGAGAACGGTAATACTTTGATGTCGTGAATATCCCGATAACCCAAATGATGTATCAGTCTTTTATTCTCATCGCTATCACAACGCGTAGACACAGACATCAATTGTAATTTACGCACATTTAAAAATATTAATGAATTTCCGAGTTGGTGATACATTCAGAGACGACAGTCGGGTCATGGATGTTCTCCGTCACACCTGTCTTCGATAGACAAAATCTGCACCTCTTTAGCTCGCTGACGGAGCTTCCACTTTCTTTGACAGTGAATTAGTGCCTCGGCTAATTTGAAACGAACAGAAGCATTACTAATTTTGCCAGAAAAAGAAGTGATGTCGTTGATGGACCTCTCCTCTTGGAAAAGTTTTGAGTCTGATAATGACAATACAGCTTTTTCCTTATTGTTTTTATTCTTTTTTTTTTTTTTAGAATTTATTTTTTCAATTTAGTCGTACTTAATTTCATAGATTCGAACAATCTTACCTAATTAATTTTAAAAGTTGAGTATATTTCCACTTTCTAGGCCCTTCTTTACCTCTGTAGTTTTAAACTAAGTAAATAATTATTTTATGTCATCTTAGAAGCAGTTGCACAGGATATTGTTTTTTAGTACTATTTACATAATTTTTCAAATTTAATAGTTTATAAATTGGCCGGTTCTCTTCCAATGCGAGGTGCTGTCCGTGTGTTAGGAGTACAGCTTCGATCAAATTACGTATCTCTAGAAACGTTATGAATAGTTCATAAATGAACTTCTGCATTGAAGACATTATGAACAATTCATAAACAAAATTTTGCGTTTCTTTAATGAAAATACTGGGAACGCACCTATTTATATATTTGTATTAAATTAGTTACATTCCATTGTTGTTTTGAAGGATATTTTTCCTCATCGTTTAATATTATCAGAATAGCCGTGGGCAAACGAGATTACATTAAGCGCCACTTGCTGTACTTTTTAGTAGTTAATTTTTTTATGAGAATGACTACTGAGATATTTATTTCAAAGCGTGAGCGCTTACTTGTAATATACAGGGGCGTTTGGTTGCATAAGTGTTATTGAAATGTTTGTTTTGCGTAGCAAAATATAATAAAAATAAAAGCTGCAATTTTGTGTTATTTGTATTGCTCTACGTTGTGAATTTAATAAAAAAAGTTTAAAATATTTACTGATATCTGAGTTAGCCTGTATTTCAGTGTGAATTTTGAATGTATAAAAAGTTATTATAATTATGCCATTTGTAATAAAAATGGCATTAATAATAAAGATTTAAACAATGATAAGGACTTCAAGACTGACTAAAACTTCAAGATTTTTTTTTTTGATGTATCCCGTAAAATTGAAGTAAACTTAACTGTTACTGATAATTAAAGGAAAACTTTAAATTTTTCAAATACTTTGAATGGATACAGTTAAATCTAAATTTAATTCGTATTTCATTAATTAAAAATAAGCATAAAGTAAAATTATTCCGAAGCGGAACGAAGATTATCTGCGTAGCTGATTTTTTTCGATTAACGATGCAAAATACTATCCCGCACCATCAGGGTAAAATAAAACTGTTTTCGGAAAATATAAAAAGGATAACAGCAATGTGAGCAAATGATACCATTGTATTTGACTGTTGTTTTTACCCACAATAGTACGTAATTTAACGGTGCGTTATCGAACTTTTTAAATTTTGTACAAAATATTCTCACGGACTTCTTTACCTGAGTTTAAAGTGAATGATATTGTTTTAAGTTTCTTTTAATGCTATGTGTAAGGTAGATTTTTCATTTCTCATAAGGTTTAGTTTTGGATTATACGCAGGACTTTAGCCCATGATGACTCTTAGTCTCGAACATGATTTTGCGTTGATTCATTTTCATTGTTGTGAACTGTCAATGTGTTGTTTCACTTCTCATCCGAGTTTCTTGCTAAAATGATGTCTGTAGTTCTGAAAAATTCAATTTCCAATTGAATCTGTCTGTTATGGATTAACAAACTAACTGTTTAAAAGTAATAGATGCAATTAAGAATATTATTGTTTAACATTTTATTGGAATTGATTTAAATAAAAATCCATTTAATTCACGATCTATCTAATATCCGATCTATCTAATCCGAGTATAAATATTTAATATTTTTATTGAACGACGTTCTATATTTTTTCACTTTTCAAATATGCAGAGGATACATAGCGTTCCCCTTTTATCTAAATGTGTATTTATCTAGTATTTTATAAAATATTTCGCTATTTTGCCGGACCATCTCCATTGATAATCTCATCTGGTGAACTTCTACACCTAATAACGTTGTAAAAGAGCATTAGTTTTTAAAACTTGTTTATAGGACACCTAATAAAGTTGTTGTCATGAATGCCATCAGCTTTCGAAATATATGTTGTTGCAGAGTCTTTTTAACATTTTTTTCCCCTCTACGTTACTCAGCCAGAGTAGTTACCATGCACGCCGCCTGAAAAGTTTTGCGATTAGGTGAGACACAAAATCTTCATCTTCAACATGATCTTCAACCAGATCTCGAGTTCAGAAAGCTTTGCCACTCGATCTTGCATATAATCTTTAAAATTTATCCAGTAAATTATATTACTGTACTTGTTTAAATTGAGTGATTTATCAGAAGTATGATATATTCTTTAGTAATTTATATTATTTTCCTAATTAAATTATATAATTTCTGTTATATTCAACTGATAATTGTCACGAAACATTTGCACTCTTCTTCTAATTAATGAAAGATGTTTCTAATGTTACGTATGTTGGTAATATGGAGGGGGCCAAAAGAATGGGCTCCCTGTTTGCTAGTCCATATCGGGTGACAAATTTCGCTTGACGTGACAGATTTGCGACTCATAGAGGATTATGGTATGTGTGCGAAATGGCCACCAGTAGCTTCTATACAACGCGCATGGCACCGAACTGCGGCTGTTGGTATGTCTGGCGTAAGTCAGCACATTATTGTACGATTTTTTTCACGTAGCTTGTCTATAGTTGCTGGTTTTTGGTCGATAATAACATTCTTGGTTCCCCAGAGGTAGGTGTCAAATCAAGAAACCGAAATGGGTACTCAACAGCGCCTTTTCGATCCATCCATTGTTCGAGTATAATTTTGTAGAAATACAGCCTGACATCTCGATGCTCGCGAGGTGGAACTTCGTCTTTTTGCATGTAAAGTTCATCGCCATATAGGTTTCGAATAGCAGCCAAAATTCTTGTTTGAAGCATATCAAGATACGATTCACTCGTTACGGTACCGTCGAAGAAGGTATCAATCAAACCGCTCATTCATTGACCACACCAGACAGCAGATTGTAGATTCACTGCTCTGTCCACATGAGTATGAGGATTTTCAGGAGCCCAGTAGAAACAATTGAGTACACAGTTCCGTGAAGTCTGAATTGCGCCTCCTCAGTCTATAATCTTCCCTGCTGATTCTTCACCTTCGCCAGCCATGTGCTGAAACCCTTCACAGTATTCCATGCTTCAATCCGGATCATCCTTATTCATCGCATTTAGTAGTCTTGGAATGTACACCTTCCATTTTATACTCTTCAGAATACGTCTTACACTTGACCGGCTCATGCCACTTTCGTGCGCTTCCTGATTTACTGATTTTTGCGGTAATCGGCTGAAATGTTGCAATACCGCAGCGCTGGATGCCGGATTTGTAGCTGTTCGTGATCAGCCGGAACTTTACGGCCCACATCTTTATCATTTCCATCGGATTCGAATTTATCGCGAATGCGAGCACTTGTTCGATGTGTTCATGGCGGTCTTCCAGGCTGTTTGTGCCACTCGTGAATACTCTTGTACCTCCAATACCACTTCAGTACAGTCTTACTTTCAGCGAATGTTAAGCGAACCTCAGCCATTGTTTCTACTGTACTGTCTTATTCTGCACCAGCTAATATGATTGCTGCATTTAACCATGAACCACTCGTATATGCGCTGCATAAATTGCCAGCTCCGCCTACCACGACACATTTAATATCTTACATTACACTACACATTATTTTAGTAAGTCTTTTTGTTTGAAATTATTTAATTACAAACAGTGAGTACATATTTTGGAACTCTCTGTTGTTTGTTTGATATTTAATAACGAAATTTCCTTTTCTTTTTAGCCCAAAAGGAGGACCTATCAGTTCGAAACACAATGTTGCTCTAAGTCATTTGAAATATTGTCCACTGTAAATGCGTTGCTTCGTTTTTTATTCGAGTTTGTTACGATTCAGCAAAATGCGAGACAAATATTTCAAATTTAACCTCTCTTTCATCTATTAACAGACTAAGCTGTTTAAAAGCAGATGCACTTTTTAGGAATATTATTATTTTTTACTTTTAAATCTGAGTGATTAAAATAAAAATGCATTTGTTTCATGATATATCTAATTAAAAATCTTTTGATATTTTTAGAGAATTACATTATATTTTTTATCCACTTTCAAATAGACAGAAGATAAAGTTCCCATGTTAGTTTAAATGTGCGTAACTGTAGTAAATTGCGTGCGTATAGGTTCGTAATGGACTGGATGCACACGGAACCGATGATAACTTGATAAAATTTATTTTCCTAAAAGAAATATTTGACAGTTCTGGAACTTTCCAGAAAAGCACTCGTACAGCTTTTCTCAGTATAAGAGCACAATCAGTACTTACTATTTCAAAGTACTGATAAAGTTAAACGCAACACAGTGCAAAGCGCATCCAAAGAACGAAGCAGGCGCGATCTCTCAATATTTCGAAGTCAGCTCTGAACTAAAAACTAATAACTGATGCTCTCTCCGGCTTCATATAGTTTTTCCTCGGCCGCCGAGAAATCTCTAGTACCTTCCATTTATTGAAATTACTGGAACACATGTACGGTTAAAGTTAGGTAAAAGGACCGGAAGCAGTTATAGTTACAATTAAAGTTATCAATTACAGTTATACGTTGACTAGACCAAAATGCTGCTAAATGGTCGTCAAGTTTGGCCACTTTTGGCAATTTCATACGAAATTTCGTGACAAAAATTAGTTGCCAGAACCATCACCAGCTTCGCGATATCTCGCCAGTTTAGCGAGATAGTGATTTACCTCAATGTTAAATAGGACGTGGTAGTAATCTTATTTTTCTGGCAGAGCTTACCCTTTTTCAAACATTTCATGTTAAATTATACAAAAGGTACTACAATTTCACTAAAATTATTTGCATATATACAGAATTGGTAACCATATATTCATCTTGCACCCCATAAAATGTTTCGGTCGTCTACCTGGGTCATCTATCGGTAACTCCTAATGATAAACCATATTAAACAATAAAAGTTCGACCTTAAAAATCGGAACCCTTTCAGAAATTTTTACTTTTCTAGTTTTTCCTTTTTCTTTCTTTTTTTAATGTCAGAACTATATGCTATAATTGCTGTGATAGCTCATGTACTGCACTAAGAAAAATTAAAAACTACTGCGTTAAAAACCTAGCATACTAGCAGTAATGGGCAATGAAAATTCCGCACATCTTATGAAAACAAAATGACGAATTTTCATTAAATATTTCACTTTTTACAAAAACAGAAACTACAAATAATTGTACACAATTTTTTTTTATTAAAAAATTCTTTAAAATTAAAAAAAAAAGTCCGCAAACTATCAGAGAAAACACATAAATTATCGAGTAAATTTAATTATGTGGCACAACTTGTGCCGGAAGTTGCCTCATATTATTTCTTTTTTTCAAGTCAGCTAATTTTCAAATAGGTTTTAAGCTTTGCGAAGGTTTTTCAAAAAATTTTTTTCGTAAGATTTAGAATTATATTCTTTTAAAGGTGACTTGTTTAAAGGGTTTTGTATTAATTCTGAAAAATATGTATACAGTGAAAGAAAATATTGTTCAACGAGCTTAAAGTTCGTTCAGCGTCAGCGGTACTTATAGCGATAGTGTATAAGGTGCTCCAGGAGGTTGCTTACAAATTTTACGCGCTGGTCTGTCAGACCAGAATGAACAAGTTTTACATGGGAAGTTGTTTCTGCAACTGTGACTGGCCGCCACTACCGGACAATATCCACAGGCGCACTGGAGAGTGAAAATCGAGATCATTTCCGGCGAGGACGTCACAGAGAAAGATGCATCGATTCAATAACGAGGAATTGGCCAGTATACTTTACGTTTATGGGGCCGTGGATGGAAATGGACAAGCTGCGAGACGCATGTACCGAGAGCGCTTCCCGAAAGGACGTCTGCCAAACTATCCTTTGTTGGACATTTGCATCGCAGATTAAGTGCTTACCTTTCCCGAGTAAGCAGCCACATAGGTCGGCAACATATTACACGCGCATGAGCCGTAGAGGAAGCTGTTTAAAAATAAAAAATTGAGAGAAACGTAGCAAATTGAGTTGGGGAAACTCAATTATACTGAGGGCAACGGAGAATTGAGAGAAACCGAATAACACCGCTATAGACTCTTGCTTCGCGTGTCGATCACTTTGCTGCAAGCACTGCACGGTTTGATTTTCGGACGCAACGTCCTATGTAAAACTTTTTCATCATAATCTGACAGACCAGTACGTAAAGTCTGTAAACGACCTTTTGGGACCTGTGAAATGATTTTAGCTTTCTTTATACTATTGGGAATTTCGGTTATAGACATATTACTTCTTTCACATTCCATGTCTGTCTGTAATATTTATTAAAATTCGCTTCTAATTTTTCATCGTTGAATTCTTCGCCAGTTTCATTTTTAGCTTTGCAATTACTATGCTGCAGTAATTTAGAGGACAAAAATGCCGTATTTAATATGCCCACAAAAACACTTTAATTTTAGGAAGAAGAAAATGTTTTTGTGTATTTACAACAGACAGGCGTTTCGATTTAAGAATATTGAATTTGATTTGATTTAGCAAGAGTGGCATGCTATTACTGTCAGTTTATTTCGTAGCTTAATCTACTTAGAGCGCTACTCAAGGGAACAGCGAGTGTGATTGTGAAAACTCATTACAAGAAAGGTGAGTGGGCAGAAACTGTTAGAAAGCTACATGCAATCTTTTGACTTAAAAGTGTTCCTAATGGAACTACAAATCCCAAATTATAAAGAAATTTGAGGATATAATCTCGACAACAGACATTAAATAACTATGCTGTCGATCCAGCCGGTTTGTCGAAAATATCGTGCATTGGTAGTGTTATTGCAGTTCCCAAGGAGTTGCTTTCAATTGTTAATCTTTCAAATTCTTTTAATTTTAACATTAATTTATTTGTTTTAAATAGACAAAAAGAAAAAAAAATAGGGGGGTGACTTACAAAATAGAGACAATTTTCACAAACGGCTTCCGTAAGCTCTTTGTAGCTGACCACCGCATACAGGTAAAAAAATAGACGAAAAGGCCTATTGATTAAGGAGAAATAAGACAAAATTGATTTGTTATTTATTTTTAAAAAAATTCTCATTAACAAAATGCTAAATCTGAATTACGTTATTATTAAAATTCTACGTTAAGAATAAATCTAACTTTATTCTTAACGTAAAATATAAATATTTATAATGAAACCACCATAATCAAAATGCGTATCGTCTGCAAACAAAAATAAAATAAAATTTAGCATTAAAACATGCATGCCATTAACAAGCTGTACCTTGTAAAACAGCTTATTCAGGAAAACAAGTTTGTATAGCAAAATACGTTTAGGAGTTATTACTTCTCATCATAATATATATGTATAAAATATCTGTTGTAGTACAATAAGCTCTATTAATTTTTGTATGCCAGCATGGTATTTTGGAATTGTTAAGGGTGATTTATTGTAATTGAAAGGAGAATCCTCTTCTAACTGTCAAAGGAATAGGGTATTCTCAAAATAATGATTAGTATATGCCTTTTCATTTTGCTTTCTACATTTCAAAGTATGGTGATTGTTTATTCTGATGGCCGTAAAACAGGACTGTTGTGTGTTGTGGACTATTATTTCCTTTGATATTAAGAATTTATCTAATGCAATTTTAGGAAATATTTACTCTCTACTGTTTGGAACTGCGGTTAAATATATGCACTGTAGTGAACCGTATCAAACGTTTTTAAAATTTTTCAAACATGAGGAAAATGTTAAAGGATTTTCATCATTATGTAAAAAAGGTGAAGTCCTTAATTGCCCTTCATAAGCATATTCATAAAGTCATAACTATGTATATCAACGTCGTTTTAATGAAGGTGTTTTAGTTTGTGGTATAGTATAGCCATCTGTTTAGAATACAATGAGTTCCTGAATCAATAGTTGCTGCTATTGCAGAGCTTGTGTTTTGATCCTGGCGCAGACAGCATTGTTCTATTCAGACTGAAGAACAGAGAAGATGGTTGATAACGTGGCATAAGCGCTTCATTGATCTCGCATTAATTGCGTTCTATCCCCCCCTTCGGATTGTTCACACTAGCTCTCTTTTTTTATCTTGAAACCTTTGTTTTTTATTTAGAAGAGTTCAGAGAACCATTTAATTAAAACTTCTCGGTATGTAGCTTTTCACAATCTCTGTTAAGTGTGTTTGTAATTGTTGTAGCAGCTGCTGAGTACTGACTAGCGGAAATAGTTTTCGCGTAGGGGAAAAAAATTGCGAATGATTTGTAAGATATTTTTGTAAATTTTGAAATTCATTTCTTAAAATAAAAATTTTTTATTTCTTTCCATAGTTTCAGTTTAAATCTTCAGGCAGGCCCGTCTTAAACGTATGGACCTGTTGGGCACTTTCCCGGTGGCTCTACGATCATAGGAGCCCCTTACTAATCCGTTTACTTTTCATTTCTGTGAGTGCCCATAGTGTTGTTAAGCTTCCGACTGTGTGGTTTTTTACCTACTTATTTCACAGTTCAATCCTTGAAAACCCTAAACACTAGCAAGCGAATAATCGCTATAGTGTGTGAACAAAGAGTAAGACTAAAGAAGGGTTAACTACCCTTTATTTCTGAAAGACACAAATCAGCTCCTAACTCGGAGCATACAGCAAAGCCTCCACTTGGGCTTGAACTTAAATTAATATGAAATTAAACTTAACTATCTTAACTAAAGCTAACTGAAAGGCATAGCCGAAGCTATCAAGATTCTAAGTAGTTTGCCCCTGAATCTTAATTAAGTCGGCGAAGCCAATTAAGAGCCTAAAATACGGCCGAGCGTAGCAATAACTTAGAGGGAGGTAGCCAAAAGCAAATACGCGCTAGTCAGGAACTCGAGCTCTCTAACGAAGTCTGTGAAAACATCGACTTAAATACTGTTCTTGTTTGCATTAACCGCGTTTCTGAAAATATATTCTGGTAGGAAATTGTAAGCTGAAACTAGAATGGATAGGAAAAGTGCATAAACTTAAAATACCTGTTATAAAATTAGGATAAACCTTACACAACGATGGATGTAATTTGTACATTCATACTTGACAATATACTAATTATAATTATTGAGAATATATTGCCCTTAGATACATTGAATAATTAGTATTCCATAAATAAAGCCAGAGTTTTTTTTTCTGTGCCATTGTTCAAATTTAAAGTCAAGACTATAAATCCGAAATAAGAAAAGATCAAAGTAAATTATAAATTCAAAGCGAAATCTATTCAGGGTTAATAGTCATTGTTCCTTATATTTGCCATTGATCTTTATAATTATTCCATCGTACATTCTGCAAATATATAGAATTTGAAACAAAGTAAACTATCAGTTAAGATAAAAATGTGCAAGATACTCTTGTAAAGCTTAAATAAGCATTCATGTGTGGTCCAGGAACGGGTTAATCCATTTTACATTTAATTCCTACGAAGAAAGTAATTTCGGCTTACTTACTACCGTTTCGAATGATGAATGTCTTTCAGGAATGAATTTATATTCGTGGATGGAGGTTTCACTGTATAAATAATGGCTGCGACATCGCTTTTTCGCTAATTAGATCTGTTGTCTTTGACTTAACTTACTACTCAGTCCTTCTAATAATCATAAGCATGGCGATTTTCATATTTGTCAAGAAACTTGATGGTCGCAAGCATGACACCTTTTGACAGAAGCATCTCTGTTAGAAATGTTTACTTATTTTCGTTATATATGTAATTTCTTTATGTGGATTTCTAACTGCGCAATGTTTTTTCCTGTTATTGATGATGCGCAGATCCGTCTTGTTTATGAATGAATGGTTGTGTTTCGAGCTCAAGTTTCGTAGCTGAGCTTCTGATATCTTTAAGCAATCTGGTTTTTAGACAAGATTAGAATGAAATATGTATTATATTTGAATAGTTGTTTTACGGGAAGTTTTAGGTGCCGAGTTGTATTATCCAGACCTTTAAATCCTTCTTCTTTTAAAATCATAAAAAGAAAAAAAATAATATTTTGCCGCACTTTAAGAAACACACAAAATAATGGTTCAGATTTTATTTGCTTGAATAATATGGAAGTATATGTATATCAAGACATTTTAATATACTGTGTTGTTCTTTTAAATTGGCGTACAAGAAGCCTTTAAAACGTATAAATGGGTGTAGTATAAAAGAAAGTTTCTTTGAATTCGCCAGCCTCTTCAAGTAACAGCTTCAAAAACAAAATAAATGTAGTTCTAGAATTTCCTGTACTGAAAATAAATCTGCATTTTATTTGTAAAATTTTATTTTTAGGAAAGTTCGATTAGGAGGTGTTTGAAATGGAGGAGCACTACAGGAACTATTTTTCCTGGGACAGTATTTTATAGAGGTGTTCTAACGCCTACATAAAACACTGTCCGAGGAAAATGGCTCATATTTACGTTATATCTAAGAAAGAAAGCCCTTGTATGTTTTATGCTTTCTCCGAATGTGTCAACATTATTAAGCCTTTTCAAAAGTGAAATGGTTCATTGTGATGAAAAACATTTTTAAAAGATAGCCTTTGTAATTTTTTTAATCTGTGTTTTTGTGTGCTGTCTGTGACTGTATGAAGATTCGGTGCTTCATTATTAAAGCGGCCACCGCATATGCATTTGCCATCATTTGGGGATTATTAAAAACACACTAGCAACCTTCAAAATATGGATAATTAGGGTGCATAATAATATTTATTTAGCAATTAGTGACGCTGCTTTTAACTTGAAATACACACTTATCTACATTTAACCTGAAATAATATTTATTTATCCTTGGAGAAGTAAAATTTTTTTTCATTTGTGGATGTCATAATTTCGACAGTTGCTGTTGTGAAAGAATCAAATAGTTTGTATCATCTCACATACTGCCGCCACATAAATTCGTCTTTTGTCTTTTGCTTCGCCATTTGGCCACAGATTTCCTATAAATAATTTCGTTTGGTGGCCATTTTTACACTTTAGTTCATCATAAAAAATTCCACGATTTGGGGGGGGGTGGAAGTGTCTAATTCAGTTGCGAGCAAGTTCAATATGGTCAGTATTTAGAGGAAAAGTTGATAAGGAATACGAAAGAATGAACGATATCATGAAGAACCTGACTATTTTCGAATTAACGGAAAAAGTTGACATCATTTAAAAGGAAAATATGTAAATTTTTGTGAGCTTTTTTGCAATCATGAACTGGAATCAAACTTTAGGTGCAGTTAGAAACTAGGCCAGGACTTTGTAATAGAGGATTTATGTATTCCTGAATCTAGCTAACTGTTATGCTTCCGCCCCAGTTTTGAAAAAGAACACCCTGGGGGAGGCGGTCAGAGGGTCTCTTACCACAAACTCTCAAGAGGCCTTTCGGCCTGGCCCGTAATTTTAGTGCCCCCATGCCGCAGGAACACTTAGATAGACTGGCAGAGAATTATCGCTAAGTCTAAATAACAAACTAAGCCTTGAGAAGAGTGTAAAAGACTCTTTATTAAAAACTAAAGACCAGACGACACACCTGGTGCTTACAACTCAACCAGCACGATAACTTTAAGTAACATTAAGTTCAAATGCAAAATTTAAATTCAAGTAGCTACTACTCAGGCACCAAACAAATGAATTTAGCGCGAAGTTGACTCAAAACCCAACCGCGTGGATATTTAAATATCAGCAGCTATAATGCAAGACCCTTTTTACACGTTAGCATTTCTTACCTGATCTAGCAGCAACTTCTGTCTCTATCACATGTGTTGCCTCTACGAGGGATGGACGTCGAAAGGGACAATTATCAGAACCTATGTACGAAACCTACGTAGCTAGGTTATCATTTTCACCTACTACAAAGACTTGAACGCCAAACAGTAATCGATTATCGCTCAGACTGGGATTACATGATTCTTCAGAAGCAGAACTTTCGTCTGATTGGTTGATTTCTACCGGGGACAGAGAACCGAAGCATTTTCGGCGAGGTTTCAAAAAATCCCGCGTAGCCGGTACATCGTCTCCGTAGCCAGCCGGGACTTCGCTTTTAGCGGAGCTGTTTTTTCTAGGAATCCTCCCGTTTAAACCAGTGCTACCAGAATCTCGTTTCTCGCAAGTCCCGTCTAGCGGGGACCGTTGCTAGAGGTGATAAACTCTTTAATAACGTGTCCGCCAGAGGCAGAACACGCTCTGTCTTACAATCCAAAAACCTTACCTTAAGTACACGCGAGCTAATTTGCGTTATGGTGTGAAAACGGAAAGAAGTGATTATAAATATCTAATCATAATAATTGGTTAGTTAACATAATGGAACTTCACAAATAATTAATAATAGTACGATGTCACGCGGTCAAAAGGGAGCGTGAAAACCAATAACATAACGAGTACAAAAAAATAATTATAATAAATAATACATTATGAATATTACTAAAAAAATCCTTTTTTTCCCTCCTAATTAGTTATAATTTAAAATACTAAACATTTTAGAGGGGAAAGAAAGAATTACTGAATCGATTAATATCACGCGGACAGCATCGAAATCAAAACAGTCTGAAAATCAAATTTGTCGGAGGTAAAACATTTTTGGGAATTATATTTACAGTGGCTCACATTTGTTTTCGCGCACTTGTATATTTCAGTTTTGTGTGCAAATATTACTTACTAAATATTAGGAAAAGACTATTTTTCTTTCACATATACTATTTATTGGTCATCTATTTTAAGTCCTGCTGGTTTTGAAAAAAGCTTTTCGGAACGTTTTTTTAAAAAAAAAAAAAAAAAAAACTCTAAAAATTCTGAAAATAAGCTCACGTAAATATTCGGACACTCTGAATAAGCAGTTTATATCAATGGCTGTCAACCCATTTTTTGCTCCATTCACCCCTTAAACTCCATTGTTAGAAAATTATTCCTCGCTCCCTTTCCAGAACGCAAAAAATAAAGTATATTTATTTAGATTTAGATAAATTTTTAACGGTACAGAAGGAAGCAGGTAGGCTATATTCCTCCCTGAAATTATGAAATTTCCACTTGATTGAGAATCCCTGGTTTTTTTTATTTAATAGAAACATTCAATATTCGGGTATGGAGAGGTTCGGGAGAAATCAAAATATCGGGACTTCCAATATTTCATTGTACATCCTTTAGTTAAAATTGCACTTTTCAAGCCTTTTATCATGGATTCAACTAATTATTTCATATAAGAATGTTCCATGCCTACGTAAGAATTGCTTTAGTAAAGCTTTCGAAGAAGTATCTTCTTCTCTTATTCTTTTCTCCAATTCACTTCATACACTGAGAAGTATGTATCTCCATGTATGGGGAGGTTTTGATAATTTCAAGACAGTTGTATAATATTCACGAGCTGAGATCTAAAGGACTGTATGTTTAGGATCGTTATCTTGACCGAACTTGAATGCATTTTGCGTTCAAACTTTCTTGCAGGTGCTTTCAGGTTTTCATGAAGAATATTTAGATATTTATACTAATCCATATAATTTTCGATAAATACTAAATTCCTTGTTTCAAAGGCAGCTAAACACCCCTAGGCAATAGGTTTTTAACTTCAGTTCTGAATTCGGATTTTGCCACATTAATTTGTATGTCAACGAAATACACTGAATTTTGACTTGTCTGAAAACATAACATTGTTCCAATGTGATAAAACTTTGTTTACTATAGATTTTGCAAACGCCAGGCGTCTTTTCTTAGTGACAAAGAATTAATTCCCTTCTTGCTGATGACCCAAATGCATCCACGATCTTTAAATGTCTCTTTTTCAAGATTAACTTTTATTGCAAAACCGTCTATTTCGTCTGCTGCAATTTTCACAGCAGTGATTTTTGGGTCTTGTTTGATTTTCTACAGGATAAATTTCCGATTCATGTTAGTTGGATATGGGTATTCAGTGTATTTTCACCAGTTCTACACAGTTTCCATCATTTTAATATATCAAAGATAATTGAACTCTTTACATCAACGATATTTTGGATATTTCGAATGCTTTTGTTATATCTAAAAAGATAAATTATTAAATTTCTAACACAGCTTGGGCTTAGCTTGTAGTGTCTTGCCGTGTTCACTTAATATGAAATTGTTAACATCGGGTTGGTAGAAAGTAATTCCTCCTCCCCCCTTTTTTTTCTGTGAAATAAAACTAAATTTTTTTCTATACAAAAAATGTACATTTAAGCAGCCAAATATCTACCATTCTGTTCGATGATCTTTTCCCCATCTTTCTGGCAACTTAATGATTCCACGCTCATATAAGTTCTGTTTTTTATCAGCAAAAGACTCAACCAAATGCGATTTGAGGTCGTTGTTTACTGAAATTGTTATCATTTAAGAAATTTTGTAAACCATGAAATAAATGATAATCCAATGATGCAAGGTCGCAGCTATGTGGAGGTTCATGGCTTCCCAACCAAGCTCGAGTAATTTCGTACTTGTTGCTAAAGATGGGTGAAGCTATCACACGATTTTCGAATTATGTCCTTTTAATCTCTGATTGCTTCCTCCACTTTCATGAGTTGGCAGTAAACATCTGAGTTGATCGTTTGGTTGCTTGGAAGCAGCTCAAAATATACCACAGCTTTTAATTCTAACACATTGACAGCATGGTCTTTTTCTGATTCAGTTTAACTTTCTATACGAATTGTGCTGATCATCATGCTTGAACCATTTTTTTCGAGACGTTACCCATCTTAGGTTCATATCGCGGTTGTTGCTTTTCTTTCTAAAAACTATTAGATGGTGCCATGTACTTTTGCTATTTAGATCAGTGTCGAACTTTCCAGAAGAGTATAGAACATTTAAAGTAAAATTTAAGTGCGCTTATATACCTGTTTCCTGCAAACATTTCGAAACCGGTGAAGAAATCGGCCAAAGTTATGGTGATTTTGTGAAAGCTCATTTCCGAAAGAGACGTAACCGATAGTAAGGAAACTGCAACTTCGTATTAAAATCGTTACATGGCACCGTGTTAATTCTGTACTGTTCTACAGTTTTATTCGAACATAATAAAAAATTTTGCCCAATTTATCTTGAACCAAAGCAAAATGAAAATTACTGTCTACCTGAAATTTCGAAAACAGTTATTCCCATCCCTCTAAATGAAACTGGTTTATTCTGCGTAAAGCCTGGGCAATCCCTTGCAGCTAGTAATGATAACGACAATAATGGCTGGGTTATTAAGAGTTTATTTTGATCCAATTTGGACAAACTCAGCCACAATCAGATTCTCAGTTTTCCTTTGCTGAAAAGAAATTAGAGATGCTACATTGAAATTTCATTCCATTGGTTTATAATAATGATTTAGTTTCTTTTTATCATAAAAAAACGAGTGTAGACACAAAACTTTGTGGTAATCACGAAATAGGCCGAGCTAATAAAATTGACCTTTACGAAATCTTGATAAGGAAGCCTGCTTTTGTCGATCTCTTACTTATCTTATGCGAATCTTTAAACTTTTGTGATTTTTAAATTGAGACCCGAAATAAAAAAGAAAAGCAGAATGATAATTACTTTGATATGTTTTCATGATGCTGATAATGCTGAGAGCATGTGTTCAACTGTATATTTTCTTTGGTTCTCCGCTAAGCTCGAAAGTTTTTTTTTTTAATTGTATTTAATATCTTTTTTAGCGTTCTAGGCATTTATTGTTTGCTCACTCTTGCTTTTTTTCATTGCTCCGAATATGCTGAACGGCCCATGTTTTTACGTAATCTGATTACCAAAATTAAAGTGTAATCTAAAAAACATGCTCATTAAAATTTTCAGCTAAGAATGTAATTATTTGAGTTAATTAACTACAATGGAACGCATAGGGTAACGTACGAAATTTGCAAATAGGCGACTGACAACGCGTTGCGCAAAGAGCAGAAGTTTGGAATTCGATGTGTAATGTCGTTTAGTGTTGTTTCTGACAGGGATCAGTCATTAACTAGCAGATTCAAAGGCATAATTTAAGTGAAGGGCTGTAGTGATATTTAATTCGTAGATTCAAGAAGAGACAGGCACAAATAGAGGTCTCCCTATATCTAAATATTCTGCAAAGTATCGTATTAAGAGCTCTGAACTGCATTTTAGTAGTGAATCCGTTAGTGGACATCTTGGTTAAAAGTGGCCAAGAGAACAACTGCATCCAAATTCCGTGTCTTGTCGTTGTCGGGTGGAATCAGCCGTTTGCTGCTGCACCAAGGTTTCACGAGGTATTTTAACTTTATACAAGGAAACCAATAGTTTGTATCCCACTCACTCCTTCTTCCAGAGGCGTTTAAGATGGCGCCCTTATTAACGAGTACAGATATAGCTCAAATTTTAATTCTAGACAGGTTTTGGTCTGGAGAAATGAATAACCTGCAGTTTGTCTTCTCTTGTTCATTAGAATATCCCGTTTCATGACTGGGGGGGGGAGATATCGTCAAAAATAACTGCACCAAGATGCAAATATTAGATAGATTCTGTAACCTATCACTAATGTGTGGACGATGTCTTGGAACTCCATGTAAAACTGTTTAGAGTTGCTATTGACATATATTTTTTTTATTACCAGATGGCAACTGTCGTCTGTATCGAACATCTCTAGTGTCAGAACATTTGGAATAGAAAATATCGCTCGAATAGATTGGCCGTTTTACTCGACAAACTTGAACCCCATTGAGGATGTGGGAGATACTTTAGGCTGCCAAATTGCAGCGCGTCAAATGGTACTTTCGAATGCTCTAGGATCTGGAAACCGCACTTTCAAAAGAATGGCATATAATTCCACAAGAGTTGATCAACAGTTTGATAAATTATATAAAATCAAGATATGAGGTTCGCATTTTTATCAAAGATGGCCAACCATACACTACGATAAAGATTTGCTGCAAAACCGTAGGCCATTTTAAAATTTTGGTAAATATGCTTTTAATTTCAGTGTCTTAAGATTAATCAACTTATTAAATAATAATTTATATTAAATAATGCTTTGTAAAAACTGTGTTTTGTCATTTTTGGATAAATAGCAGTTAAGTTTTATTTCTGTCAATATCTTTTAATTTTGACCAGCAGTGAAGAATGAGAAAATAAATTGATTTTTATTTGCAAGCTTGGGGGAGTTTGCAGAAGGGATTAATAATGGATGAAATAAGAATGTATTGAACGATTATTTTGAGCTATAAAATGGGCTTAAAATTGGGTAAAGTAAAAATCTTTAACCCGAAAGGAAGTAAATTTTTAAATTTACATAATCTTTAACTATTCTTTTATAACGTGGATTGTACATTACTTTACAATGGATCTTCAAATATTAGGGCATTATTGAAAATGACCCGGCGGATTTCTGTGGCAAAGATCGCATTCTCTTGTTTATTTTTCCTATTGTTAAGAGATTTTTAATTCTGATTATTGAGATACTATCTTCTGTTAATACAGCATCAATGAGTATCGGCGAAATTTATATGGAAAATTGGCCGAGGCTCCTTTCTGGAGAATGCGGTTTCTTATAACCTACCTAAAGCTGCGAACGTCGCGAATTTTCATTTCAGACTTGGCAAAGATTATTTGCAACATCTTCGTATAGGTTTGGAGGATTTGTTAATGTGCTCATTATGTGGTCTGTTTCACAAGACTGTCAGTCACGTCTACATTTTCCCTGTTCTTAGTGATATTGCAGGCAGTAATTGTATAGGTGATAAATTTTTTACCTGTTTCAAGACTTTACTGGTATGTCTGCCAGAGACTAATGGATGACAAACCGGGATTCGGTGTAAGATTTAAATAATAAATAAATAATCTTTAACTTTTAATTTATGCAGCTTCTGTGAGCTTTCCTCCAAGCCTTCTTATAAAGGAGGAAAAAGTGCTGGTCGTCGATCAGTAAAAGATAAAGCTTTGATTATCATCTTATCTTAATCAACTGACTATAAACTAAGTAAAAAAGAAGGAAGTTTCAAGGTTAAATGATGTTCTAATCTCTAAGTTTTGAAATCTGAGTCGATGTTATCGCTGTGTTTACTGATTTCATAACGCAAGTTTCTAATCAAGGAACACTTTAAAGCGGGTTAGGTCAGTTAAAGTTATCGAAATTATATTGATATGAGTATGGTTGAGCAGGTTATAAATAGCTACTTTTCCCTTTTAAAAAGCATATACGTTTTGAGATGTTTTTTTGATTCAAATAAAATTTCGCGTGAAATACCGTTATAGTTCAGCATTGGCCGAACAAATTTTGTATAGAACAGTGTTTCCCAACCTATTTTATGCTGTACTTCAACTAATCATCTCTAAAATTCTTATACTCCCATTAACATATTTTTAATATTCAAAAATTGAAATGTTCACGAATGAAACTTGAATGATAGATTTTTAGGGAGAAATCTCTAGGAAATTTTGTGAGAAACACAGTAAGTAAAATTTCAGAATATCTAATGAAGAACTGAAATTCAAGCACAAAATAATTTTAATTAAAGTTTTTTCTATATTATTTTAAGTATTAGTAATTACACAGTCCAGTCACATTAATGTGACCATCTGTCAAAAGCCAGAATAACCACCTTTTGCAGAGCGGACTGCTGCGAGACGTGCAGGAAGAGAGTCACATAGGTCCCTGAAGGTGTTCTCTGGGATGTTGAGCCATGCCGACTCTAATGCCGTGGCCAGCTGCGCTAGATTACGCGGTTGAGGATCCATGGCGCGAACAACTCGATCGAGATGGTCCCACAGATGCTCGATTGGGTTTAAGTCAGGTGAGTTTGCTGGCCAGGGGAGGACGGTAAACTCATCCTGGTGCTCTTCGAACCACGCACGTACACTGGCAGCTGTATGGCACCTCGCATTGTCCTGCTGGAAGATGCCATCATCCTGAGGAAAAACAATGCGCATGTAGGGGTGAACATGGTCCGCAAGGACAGATGCGTACTTGTATTGATCCATTGTGCCTTCCACAATGATCAGTGAACCTAGAGAATGCCAGGAAAACATTCCCCAGACCATAATGCTCCCGCCTCCAGCTTGGACCGTTCCGGCAATGGTTGCAGGGTGGTTCCTTTCAGAGGTTTCACGCCTTATACGCCAACGTCCATCTGTCCGATGGAGCATAAAACGCGATTCATCCGAAAACGCAACCTGTCGCCACTCAGTGGACGTCCAGCTGCTGTACTGGCGTGCAAATTCTAGCCTTCGCCGTCGATGAACAGCAGTCAGCATAGGTGCACGAACCAGGCGTCTGCTTCGGAGGCCCAGACGCAGCAATGTTCGCTGAATAGTACTTTGGGAGACACTTTTGGTAGCCCCTTGGTTCATTTTGGTGGTCAGTTGCTCAACGGTAGCCCGTCTATCTGCCCGAACGCATCTCCGCAACCGTCGTTCGCCTCTGTCATCTATGGCCCGTGGTGCACCACATTTGCCACGTCGCTGATTTTGGACAGTCCCATTTTGCCATGCACGGTACACTTTTACCACGGCGGCACGCGAACAGTTCACAAACTCAGCCGTTTCGGAAATGCTTCCACCCTTGGCCCGAAAGCCAATGATCATGCCCTTTTGGAAGTCGGATAAATCGCTTCGTTTCTGCATTACGCCAACGATTGAAATGTTTTCCGAAGCCCTCACACACACTTTATATACGTTCAACTGCACTGTGCTGCCACCTGCCTTCTGTGATTGGTTATTTAACTCTGACATGGAAAGTACGTGGTGGTCACATTAATGTGACTGGACTGTGTATTTATGATTTAAATTTAGTGAGATTCTTGCGCTTGATGCTTGCTGCAAAGACATTTTATGACTGGCTCCGATTTAGTTAACTTCAGTCTCAAGTCTTCCCGTTTTATTATATCCAGCCCCCCCTTTTTTAGCAAATCATTTACGGCAAGTTCTCTTGCACATTTTGTTGGATTTGGATATTCGTTTTCGGTTTCCTCACAGAGCCATGCCATCGCTTCTTTTATATTAAATATAGCTTTAATTGACTCATCATTTTGCATTTCTGCGAGTTATTCTTGATGCTGCATATTTGAAATACGAGCCAAATCCACTAACATTGGCTACATCATCTAAGTTGGGAAATCAAAAATGTTTCAAAACAGAAAATCGTTCTTTTAAATCAACCGATAAAATTTTCAGATGATCGACAATAACATGTATAGCGGTATCAGTCATTTCACATTTTTGGAGCCAAAGAAACTTTTCAAAATGTATATAAATATATGCCTGACATAATTCAATAAAGGCTGTAGAGTCATCAGGTTATTTCGAAGCAGGAGATGTAAAAAATGAGCAATGTCTTCACTGGGACTCGAACCACGGCCCTCTCGAATACGCGTCGAGCGTGCTGACCACGAAGGCATGCCAAGAAGGCGGGAGAAATAACCTTATATACCCCCCTTTCAAAGGACGACTGGGGATTAGGGGTTTTCATTGGTATATTTTTGACATCTGAGTAATATTTTAGCTTACTATAAATATCTTTAGAAGGTAGTGGTGCTTTCTAGTGATTTACAGAACAACAGTTCTTCTGCAAAATCACGTTTATCAATAAATCTTACGTAAGTTATAAGTATGGCCTCACTGTCTCTCATAGTTGATTCATCCATTTGCAATGAAAATTTTCTTGTTTTCACCTTTTCAGCAAGTTGTATTTCAATAAACTTACTCATTCCATCTTTTCTTTTGCTAATAGTATTGTTACGTAGTGGCATAACTTTAACGTCTTCGTCATCTTTTTATAGAACTGTTTTAAGAAATGCTGATATTGATGGTTTGATTAAATTCTCCCCTGTAGTATGACTTTTCTCGACTATAGCGATGAGTAATGAAATTTGATAACTAGCCTCAAGAGTGCGATTAACAGATTTTAATGTTACTCTTTTTTCAAAATTTTTCTTTAAAGTTTGAAGATAATTCAAATTTGAATTAATATGAGCATTATGTTTCGCCTAAAAATGTGCCTCTAGACGACCTCCTTTCATTGATTCGCTGGTCAGGCACTGTTGGCATAAAAGACAAAAAGGTGACCGTTCATCATGTACAGCGTATATGAAACCAAATTTTACACATTCCTTCGATACTGACGAACTTGCTTGCACCACTCATTTCACTAAAAAAATAAACATAAGATCAATTAAAAACTTCGTCACACCTCTAAATATAAACAAAGCTATTGTTGCCATTCAAAGGAAGAATAATATACATGTTGCCGTTCCTACAATAAAAAATGAAATGAATTCATTGGCTGACATGTGCGAAAAACGTCTCGAAAGCGTGATGTGTCAGCTATTTAAATTCCTTTTAAAAGCAGTTAAAGTCCATGCCTACAGCGAAAATTCTTTATAAAATATTTAAAATGCACCGCAGTTTAAAAACTTTGTCACGTATTGTCACTTGCATTATTCTTTATTTTCTTCAAGAAGTTTTATTTTTTATTTTGGGGAATAAAAAATAAAACTTCTTGAAGAGAATTTGGAAATTTGAACGTTCCTTGTCCCCTTAAACTCTGCGTAAGTATATTTTTCAAATTCATTCCCCTCTTAACAATCGAATTGCCCCCGTGTGTTTGGGAAGCATTGGTATAAGAAGGGCAAAATAAATTGTGGTATTGTCTGCTGTAATAACGATTCTGAATTTCTTCAAAACGAAAGTTGCTTTAATTCGCTTAATTTAGAGGCAAGTAACGTATGTACAGTTTATTATATCATTTAATCATAAGAATTAATAGCCGTATACCTTTATCAGAATTACTAGTCTTAAAGTGAAATTGTGTTATGTTTTTGTAGCCCAGTGTAATAAGCGTTATACACCGTAATCAGTGTAACACTCCATAGACCGAGGATTACTCGGAATATAAAGATCAACTTTCGATTCCCTTTTTATGCGTAAATGTGTGAACTTCATAGGTAATGTTCATGATTTCAGAACCACTTCCCACTGAAAGACACCAGATTTACTCTGTTGTTTGGAAAGCTCTAAGGAACACTACTTTACACCGCATTTGATGGCAGGGCCGTCTTAACAACATTACGGCCTCATGGGCAAACCAACTAATACGGCAATTACTCACAGAAATGAAATGTAGATTTGGATTTACCTATATTCAGAGAAGATTAGTATCAGGTTTGTTTACGTAACAGTTGTTTTGTTTTACTAGCAAAGACAACCTTCGAAACTTGCCTGCGAATGTGACGTCGAACCTTTCTCTTCGAACAGCTGAACTTTATGCCAGCCTAATAACAGAACCAATTCATCATGGTGAAGCAAACTTGAGCTGGCATTCAGTCTATGATTTCGTCGAGTCGGCTGCTTATTCAGAATCTCTAATTATCTATGGATGATTCGAAGTTTATAGAGTAGCGGAGGCAACAGTAAGAACGGGAGCGATTCATTTTACAGGAACGTAGGAAAGAAGATATTTTATTAGAAATTGTAATGTTAGTATTCCTGTGTATTCTTACTGGAATGTAGATTTTTTTTTAAAGAAATATTATTGCGATATTTACCTATAGTTTATCAACGACTACTTTTCATTTATTATGCTCTTCCTATCACCGGTTCCTTCGGAAATTATTCGCAAAATTTTTCCCCTTTCGATTTTTGGACGATAAAATTCGTAAAAAAAAGTGGGGGATACGCTAGAAATACGGTATTTCTTTTCTTTAAGAAAATTTTTATCTCAATCTGTTTTTTCTCTTGAAGTTTGAAATTGGTGCATATTGCCCTATAATAGTAGAATTCATGTGTTGTTTCGTAACGGAAAAAATTCGATACCTACAGCAACAGTAAATGTATGTTTTCTAAAGTGTATG
The DNA here is from genome assembly GCA_000611955.2 of Stegodyphus mimosarum. Classification (NCBI taxonomy): domain Eukaryota; kingdom Metazoa; phylum Arthropoda; class Arachnida; order Araneae; family Eresidae; genus Stegodyphus; species Stegodyphus mimosarum. The sequence goes on from KK119128.1 coordinate 100,102, forward strand.
TAGACTTTTTTTAGATTGGGTTGGAGGGAGGGGAGACAAATTTTAAACGCCATTCCAGCTTTCATTAAATAAAGTAACACTGTATTGTCCTGTGACGAATGAATTCATTAACAATGAATGTTTCAAATGCTGTAATTTTAAATGGCTTCTGAATCTGGGAAGGGAGGGAATTTTTTTTTTTTTTTTTTTTTTTTTGAGAACGGAGAACAGTCCCGCAAGTCAGGTATCGTCGGTTATGTCCCATTTCAGGTTTTTCCAGTAAAGGCTTTTTTTAAAAGTAATGCATTTTAGCCGTTCTTATTAGAGTAGGTAAAACGATTCGCATTTCAATAGTTTCATTCAGGATCAATGCAAAATCCGAAAGCGGGACGGAAGTTACGGGATGTGATATATGTATAAAGTGATGTCAAAATAACTCTTCGCCCTTGAAAGTTTAGAAACTTCTTAAAAAAAAGCATTAACGACATTCGTTGATCCTGAATGAAACTATTGAAATGCGAATCGTTTTACCTACTGTAAATGCATTATTTTTAAAAATGCCTCTACTAGAAAAGCCTGAAATGGGACATAACCGACGATAGCATTATTCTGATGGACCTGACTTGTGGCATTGTTCTCCGTTCTCAAAAAAAAAAAAAAAAAAAAAAAAAAAAAAACTCCCTTCCCAGATTTAGAAGCCATTTAAAATTACAGCATTTGAAACATTGTTAATGAATTCATTCGTCGCAGGACAATAATACAGAAAACAAGATGTTTTTAAACTTTGAGTATGATGTAATGTTACTGTTTTCTCGAAACAGAATTCTGAATTTGGGAAATTGAAATATCGAAAGTAAAAAATCACACTCAAACAGAAAAATGAAAGCTTTTGGGGATTTGGCTAGCATTAATATACATTGAAAATATAATGTGCTAAAGAATCATGAATGAGTGATACTGTTGTCGCAGTTTTTTAGTAAAATATGTTTTTTTATTTTTTTATTTGTAAACTTGTGGCTTTCATTGTAGAAAAGAATGTTAAACTATGTCTAGGGGAATGGATTTTCAGCTACAATGAAAGATTGAAAATAGAAAGGCTCAAGTGGTACAATTTTTGGTGTCCTCGTAGAACAGAACATCTGTAGAAGGGTAAAGAAGCTTGAAATGGCACGGTATTTGTTGCCACCTTCAGAAAGCCTGAATCGGAAAAGCTCAAAATGGAATACCTTTTGTTCTTCTCCATGTCATTGTTTTCAGATAAAATATTTTCTTTCCAATTTCGACTTTCCACTTTCCCCACTGTTGTTAATTAAGGGTCTTCTTCATGGTCACTGGGCAAAATGTCTAGTTAAAAAAGGCGTCTCAGATTCAAAACTGACAAATTTAAGAGTGTCTCCCCCGTCCCCGTATTTTGGAGTCGTTTGTTAGTCAGGTATAGCATTTCATGCTTAGATCTCTTTTAATTCGATTAATAGTTGATTTTGATATCTTCGCTTTTGGAGTAGTTTAATAGATAGGAATGATCACTTTCTTGATAAAATCCTGTTTAACCATTTTCATGACTTGTCCATTTCCTTTTCGGACCTCTTTTACAAAATTTTGTTCGATTGATATCAACATGTCCATGCTCTTTTAGAACCTGATAAATGGTTACTTTTGATATTTGACTAAAAACGCAGCAATTTTTCTCCCTTTAGCATTATAGTTATAAATGCATATTATGTTCTTCACAGCTTTCGTTAAATGGGGCGCCATTTAAAAGGCTCTAGTGTTTGAAGAAATTGCAATTTTTTTGGGAGGGGGGGAGAAAATGAGTTGCTGTTATCATAGCAACTTGGAAGTATGCACGTCTATTTTTCTTGGTTCATACTTAATCACTATAGTAGCCGCATTATTATCTGCGACGTGCTTTAAACCAAGGTTTCTTCAGTAATGTCCAATAATATTTTTTCTGTTAAAAGTTCACTTATCGATATTAATAATTACTGTAATAATCGCATTATATGTGTTAAAGGTAATAATTATTATTAAATAGAAGGATAATCTTTCAATAATAAAGTTACTGATATTTATGCATTCTTAAAATCGTTTGAAAATTAATTTTCCTTGTTTGCTCATTTTGACTGTAGGGTTCAACTCTTTAAATCTTAAGTTCTTACTTAGAACCCCAAGAACACTTTACAAGCGAATAATCGCTTAAGTGTGAACAGAACAGGTGAGACTTGAGAAGGGTTTAAAACCCTTTATTATCCAGAATATTTACAATCAGTCCGGCTTGGGAACTGATTGTAAAAAAAGTATAATATGTATTAAGAGCTTCTTGATGTTCATAGCATTCACATCACAACCACTAGAAAAGATATTTTTAAAGGAGTTGAAAATGCTGTTAGAAAAAAAAAAGTCTTCAGTGGAAAAAAAAAAAAATAAAGTGTATCGCTACTGATGGTGGCAGAGTGCGGAAAAAATAAAAATGCTGCTTCTTTCTCATCAAAAGCCGTAGAAAATAGCGGTGGTTCAAAACAGTTAATCGTATATATAGCATCCTTTTTGTACGGAAAATACATGGGTATGTCAAAAGTTTCAAAGCATGTCAGCTGTTAATTATATCAGATCCCATGCTCATCGTCAATTCCGCGAGTTTATTGAAGATTTTGCAGAAAATGACACCATTTTATACCGCAGTACGCTGGCTGAGCCGTAGAAAAGTTCTATTTCTAATGTGATTTTTTGGGTTCCGAACAATTATCCAAATTTTTTGAATGAAAGGAATCGTCCTTTAGCTATGAAAATTAACATATTATACAGATTTAATTAAACAAATGAATGACCTTAATTTAAAATTACAAGGAGAAAATCAGCTTGATTTATACACTCATATTGATAAAGTTATTTCGATAAAAGTCGTTCGGTTTCAATCCCAGTAGCAAAACATATTTCTCGTATTTTTATACGTGCCAAACATTCAGTCAGTATACTGAGACTTCGTATCCGATAGATAATGGGTTCTAATAAGGAACCTCGAACTGCAGTACATTGGCATGAGCGAAGCAACGACCAGTCACGGAGTAATCCTTGTACAGGTTTATCTAATGACCTTGGAGGAGGACTTAAAGCAGCAACCTGTCTACCAAGGAAGTCTGAAAGATGATCTATGGGATTCAGGTCTGGGGATTGAGCTGGCCATTCTGTCCGCTTCATACCGTGACTCTCAAGATGTTCTTCAGCAAACCGAGCTCGGTGCGGTCGCGCATTGTCGTCCATCAGAAGGAAATCCCCGACCAATAGTAGCCGCATATGGGCGGACATATTGATCAAGAATCTTGTCTAGATAACTCACACCGGTCAAAGCTCCTGCATAGAACACATGCAGGTCAGTGTGACCACCGAGAGAAATCCCAGTTCAAACCATTATTCCAGTTTCTCTGTAACTGTGTCTTTCCATGAGGTGAGATTGGTTGTGTCTGGTGCTTTATTCTCTCAATTCAGCTGATGACCTGAATCACTCTCCAATGGGAGCTTGGACGTGTCTGTAAAGAGAACAGACGCCATTGTTGACTGGTTTAAGAGTGGTGTTCTCTTGCCCAACATAACCTATGTGTTCATAACGTAACCTCTGTGTTCTCGGGTCAAGGAAACACAAACAATGCATACAGACCTGTATTGTGCTGGTGTCTGCGCACTATAGTAGCTGAAATTGTTGTTCCTGTTGCCATTAAATAATCTGCCATGAGCTGAGGTACAAAAATGTTGCTCCTCCTTCGGTCTGAAAGAGCTAAATAACGGCCTTCCGCGGGCGTTGTAACTCTAGGTCTGCTTGGAACATGTCTTTTACACAGAATTCTTGGATTCAAATTGATTCCATAGTTGGTGGTCCACATTGCCATAGACATTGAGACGTCTAGCAGCATCAGCTTGTAACATCCCCTTCCGATCACCCGCCATCTGAGCGAATCGGGTAACGATTTCTCCTGAACATTGACAGACTCTCCTGGATATTGTCAATGAAATTGCTAATAACAATTGAAGATCAAATCTCGTGAACAAAACTTCTGTTTTTTGCATTTTTTTCTGCAACTTCTATGTAAGTAGTTATTTCTATAAAGTAAAAGTTGTAGCTATTGTTTTTGCATATATTTTCTTAAACTTCGTTACTGTTATGCATATTAACTCAGTATTTGAATGTTATTGACATTTTTATCATGGAGAACTTTGAAAAACATGCTGTTCCTTAACTTTTGGAGTGCAGCCTACGTTACCTATTGCAATTTTTAGACAAATTAAATATCTTGAATAACAATTAAAATTTTAACTTTTATTATGTATACCAGTTTTTGTGTTTATTTTCAATATTGAAAGATCCCGTTGTAAATTTTAAAATGTAATCAAAATAAACTATGATGGGCCAGATACCGGGCATATCATTCTCACTACCGCGAGCCGGATTGATGATGATTGCTTGCCGGGTTTGACCCGCCGTCCTCGTAGTTTGGCGACCTCTGCTGTAGAGGAATATGTATGAAAAAAAAAAAAAAGAAAAAAAGAAAAACTTTACCAATATCCTTATGCCTATTTAACTATCAAACAAGTGTCTGCCGCAGTGCATAATACCAGTTGCCTGTAAAATTCTGCACTTTTCGATTAAAGGGGCGCCATTTGTTATTCAGAGCCAAATGTGTTAACTTGATTATTTCATCTCACAATTAGCAATGCTGTGATGTCATTACGAATAAGCGGGAAGCGTGGTCATTAAATCCCATCGAACATTGACATTTCAATTGTGTTTAGTTGAATGGAAACAATGGCCAGTGGCTATAGATTACGCTAAGTGGTCTCAAACTAGCGGTCTGCTGGTCGCATGCAGCTTTCGAGCTAATTTTATGCAGCCCAAAAACGAATGTTTTTCAGCTATACATTTGTTGCAAATGCGGTATTGCGAAGATATGAAGATCTTAATTATTTGAAGTTCGAGTTTATCACCATAAAAAACTAATGTGAATATCGTACCAGAAATCTATAAATTGAACCAATTAATTTACAGTATGACACAATCTTATCCGAAGATTTAAAGATACAGAATTTGATTAATTTTTATTCGTATTTTTCAAAAAACAAACACCCTCAGTTACGAATTTTTGCACTAAGAATAATTGCTTTCTTTCGGAATACATTTATTTATACGTGAACGGCTTTTACGCAGAATTTTCACACTTGAAAATTATTAATAATAGTAATAGTAATAATAATAATAAAGAACTCGATTAGCAGATGAGTATCAGCAATCCGTGATTCAAGTAATTTCTAGTAATTTTTCTCCACTCAAATAAACATTTTTGCAAGCATGAAATCGTTACTAAGATCTACTTGGACGTTAACCTTGCGACTTCGTGCACAGGCTTGATGAACACAATAGGGAAAGGGTGTAAAAGCCCTTTTATTTTATCATAAGTAACAGATGTTACGGTCTTATGTGCGTATAACTGAAACACTGCCCATTTGCGGTGAGAACTTAAACGATAGAAATAAATGTAAAAGGTAAAAATGTTGAGCTGGACTACACAATTTAATTTAATCTAACAGGCTAATTCAGAATACACCGGCGATATACTTTCTAGACAGCCAGAATGCATAGCCGCTACTAAGATGAACAGCAGGAGAACAACTACAAACGTGCCCTTTCAATAGCGAAATCACGCTTTGTCTAACCTTTTCATTCCAATAGTTTAAATATTCTTGCTCACCTGCTTCATTTACGTCCTGGCGAAGAAATGCGAGGAGAAATAAGAGAATTCAGGAAAGGCTTGCAAATTAAAATAACTGTTAGTAAAACTAAACAAGATCTTATAATTTTGCAAACAAATTTTGTATTTATGTACGAAATTTATAATTATTTACATGCAAACATATGTATTTTAATTTATGCGAGGAAGAAAATTTTAATAAATGATAGGAAGAAACCAGGTTGTCATTATTTGTTCTGAAGTCCCACTTGCAAAGTTTTCCCTGAAAACTTAGAAAATTTCTATAATTTGTTTATTTTTATTTAAATTAAAGGAAGTTGTTTTATGATTAATTAAACACGTTAGAATTATGTGAAATAAATGTTGGTCTGAAAATTTAACTGTCTATAAGTGTTAAATTACCAAGTGTAACCCACAAAAATATCGTGCAGGTACCAAATTTTACATTTTGGACAGAAAATAAATATAAATCTAATTTTTTTCATTTCCGTTATTATTATAATTATTGTTATTTATGTAAGTTTTGATAAATATTTAGTAACTTAAATTTTAAGTTTAGTTAAAATATTTAAAAAATATTTTTGATAAAAAATTTTTGTTTTGCTTTAAAAATAAAAAATCTGACCCGCTGGCTCTTTTTAGATCGGGCATTCGGCCCACAGTAGTATGAGTTTGAAACCGCAGGGCTAAGACCGTTAAGTTTAATTTATCTGGTATATTTTTGGTTTCCTAGGTTTCCGTTTGTGATTAGTGTTTATCAGAACGCATACTCCATGAACTTCTCTAAAAACTAGCAATTCTTTTTTCTCTGATGTATATAAAATTCGTGTTGGGGTTAAGTTGAAATTTCAGAGTTTTTTTAATTTACTGGTGCCTGTTGCTTCTTGAAAAGAGACGGTATAATTTATCCCAAAATACAAATTAGGCACATATATATAGATAGAAAGATATAGAGTTTTGTCTATCTTGTCATTTTTATTAATACGATGTACTTGGTTCTGTTTTATATCAGTTGGGTAGCGACCTCACCTCTTATAAAAAAGTACCTTCAACCCATTTTCTTTTGCTTCACAAACCTATTTTTAAAGAACAAGAATAGATTCTTTTAGAGCTTATCTCCTTCTTGGCATCGCGTTTAAAAAATAAACATTTTGTTTTATCTGCTCTAAAATCTCATCTTGCGCTGCCGTGTGCGTGCCTCCGAAATATCAGACTGTCAGTTGTGTTTTAGGAGTCTTTCTACTTAATCATCAAAATAAGGGAACTAATATTATGCAATAAATGGATTTTAATATCTGGCATTTGTTTATTATAATTTTTTTAAACCGCTCCATTTTTACAGATATTTCGTGCTGCAGAAAAAGATGCTACGTGTCGTTACAGAAATAGTATGCATTCAAACCCAACTATAGCGAGCCCAGTTGTCCGGTTATTAGAAACACACCCCTTTTATAAATTACAATGATCTGCTAACCATATCCTTCGAAAGCACTTTTTTAGAATATTTTACTACAAATATACTTATATTTGTAAAATACACTCAATTAAAATTCATTTAATTTTATATTCATATTAATCAATTAAGTTTAATAGAAGAAAGGTTATTTTGGTTTTTAAGGAATTGAAGGCATCTTTTTCGTATTAACTAAAAGCTGAATAAATATTGTTACTCAAGGTAATGACATAGATAAGCCTGCTGATTCTTGCGCAGCTGTTCTGTATTTGGGTGTATGTTGGTAAGCTAAGTATGAGATGGGCACACACATCGAGTTGGTTTCTGTCCTATTTTTTACTTAAGTGAGTAATGAAAACCCTTTCGCACACAGATACGTAGAAAAAAGCTGAATTGTAGTTTTTAATGCATCATTGTGCATTTCACTGTATTCCATTTTCACTGGTAATGAGGTCCAGAAATTTACCACACCTTCTGCATTACGTCCAGTGTGATTAGAGAATTTAAGTAACAGTTCTTTTTCGTGTAATGATAATTTGTTATTTTCATACTCGCAGTGGAAAGGATCAAAAACCCTAAAAATTAGTTATATTTAGTACATGGAAAATAATTGTCGTTGCAGTTTCAAATTATGACCATAGAATTTCGAGATGCGGACATAAATCGTTGCGTAATTTTTTTGTAATACCGATATAATTTTCGACTTATTGTAAAGTTGGAAATAGTAAAAATTCTCTGTTTTATTCAACTAACCAACAAAACGAGTTTCCTGTCAAAGCTCTTTAATTTTTCATGGGCATTGAGAACAAACAGTCAAAGAATCTTCGTGTAGACAGGTATTCATTTAGTTAGTTTCATTCATTCATTTACAGTCAAAGAATCTTCGTGTAGACAGGTATTCATTTAGTTAGTTTCATTCATTCATTTAGTTTATTTAGTTTTGAGGTATGTCAGTGTACTTAGCCACATGTCATCAGCAATAAATGGTGTAAAATCTTGCTAATTTCATTTAGAAATAACAGGACATTTTTGGAAATCTAAAAGGGCCACAAGGGCAGGTTTCGAGAATCGCAGGTATAGGATCTAAAAATGTGTTCAGTTTCCTTAACGTCTTGTTGTCCGGAACTTTCTTTTCTTAGTTTATGTTGTGGGATCTAGTCTTAACATATAATTTAACTAGATCTACTTAAAAGCCTAAGTTGCGACTTCTCTCAAAGACTTCAAAAGGACTGCAACAAGGGAAGGTTTTAAAAGGCCTTTTTATTCAATACAATAGTGTACAGACGGCACGGACTTACCTGCCTACACAGCCATTAACTACTTGTGATGAGGAACTTTAAAAGGGTATGGTAACAACTAAATTAAAACGTAAAGAGTGGTGCAAGATTACACAATTAACCTAGCAGGTTGACTCAGAAATCTATACCGGCATGGTAATAATTTCGGCGGCAAGAATGCAGAGCCGAGATTCAAAGTTTAACAGCTAGTAGAATTAACAACGTGCGCTCAGAATAGCGAAACCACACTTCTCGCTCTTTCAGTTTAAATACACTGTCGTTCAATTTAACTGATATATATACAGGCGAGGAAAAGCGAGGTAACAAAATGTAAAAAAGCTAACAAAGTAAAATAACTATTAGTAAAAATGATAGAACTCTACAGTATTTCGTAATTCCTTTCAAATTATACGTATTTAGACTATCCAAGGTAGCGAAATACGTCTTTACATTACTGTTTAGTCCAAAGGGATTTAGTCCCGAAGGACTATTACTTTCGTTTTGCGATTTTGCGTCGATTCACTCTGAATGCCCGTTTCACTTTTCAAATTGTTGCCACTAAATGTTATCGCTCTGCATTAAATTTTAAAAAATGAAAAATCTGCATAAATATATGCATGTTTCTCGCATTGTGATAAAACCTAGAGCCATCGAATTTTGAATGACGTAATCCTACTGCGAATATGGGCATCTGGAAGCCCTAATTTTGAATTTGAAATTTGCTTTATTATCGATTTTATGTTTTGTAACATTTCAACGAATTTCTGATTAACAAACTAAATGATTTCAAAGCGAGCAATGGCAACACTGTA
>KK119128.1:124696-186350 GCA_000611955.2 Stegodyphus mimosarum
TAAAAACAGATTCTTACTTTTTTTTTTTTTTTTTAATGCCTCGCAAACGTAAATCTAACATGTCTAGGAATTCATCTCGGGCCCAGGCAGCAAAAATTGCTCGATCCCAAGAATCTTCCATACATGCAAAATTAAGAAGACAAGAACAAGCAAGGCGACAATCCGTTTTGAGAATTGATGAAACAACTTCTGAAAGGCAAGAAAAATTAGAGGCCCAAACTTCCCGTCAATCTTCTATGAAAGCAGCTGAGATGACTGACAGAACGATTTGAACAACAAGCTGCTTTGAGAGCTGCTGAAACACCTCTTTCAACACAAATGGTAAAGTTTTGCTTTCTTTACTTGGTGAACTAGAAGAGACGCTGAAACTTATACAGATGAATCAAAGCGTTTTTTAAGTAAAATCAGAAAGGGCAACTCTTGCTTCCAAATGACATCTTTTGGAGTAGACAAAAAGATAAGAATGCCCAGGTTTTCACTAACTTTTACGGTACAAGGCCAGATGTATCATCGAGTTGGTTCACTTTTTCCAACAGATAATGAACCTCATAAATTTTTGCAAGTTTATTTTATGGGTCAAGAAGAAAATGAAATAAACATCATTGTCAGTGTATTGATGGAGTCGAGAGAGATATAGTATTGAAAATTCAAAGAATGTTACACGACCACAACATTTTGATAAATACCTTCAAAATTGCTATAGAAAACTGGCCTCAAGACGATTATAAAGTCATCATTCATGCTGATAGAACTCCACGTGGTGAACATGAGAGGCTCTTTAATGCACCGACAGTTAATCAAGTTACTGTCTTGGTTACTGACGACCCATGCTCACCGCAAGGTATAGTGTTAGGAGCACATGATAATACACTGACTCACATAGCAGATACTCATAAATTTTACGATGCTTTGCAGTACCCATTAATTTTTAGTAAAGGGCAATTGGGATACCATTTTCATATTCCACAGATTAATCCAACTACAAAATAGCCAGTTCCCAATAAAAAATTTCCTGCATGGATTTTTACACCTATCACATGATGCTTCGTGAGAATGATTTCAACCTCCTTCCACGGTTGAGGCAGCTCTTTCAGCAATTCTTAGTAGATATGTATATCAAAGTGGAGAGCGAACACCGTCGTTACATTTCTTTAAACCAGACACAATTACGAGTTGAAAATTACATTCACCTACAAGATGCAATTAGCACAGATTATTACTATTAGCCCCAACGACTTAGGCAAGATGGTTATTCTTCTTTTTACAACAGTTGCCGCTATCTGCATGAATACACACAAAATGCTTTCGCCTACTTATGCACTTATGGTAGGCCTGACCTATTTGTAACTCTTACCTGCAATCCTTCATGGAAAGAAATAGCAAAAGAGCTTATGCTCGGACAAAGAGCCACTGATCGACATGACATAGTTGCCCACGTGTTTCGTTTAAGAGTTCAAAAGATCATTAATTTAATAACAAAAGGAAAGTATTTGGAAACGTCCAGTGTCACATGTACTCTGATGAATGGCAGAAACGAGGTCTGCCACATGTGCACATTTGCCACATGTCCAAACAAATAGATAACATTATAAGCACCGAAATCCCGGATCCAGAATTAGATAAGAATTTGCACAAGATCATAATCAAAAACATGATTCACGGTCTCTGTGGAGCTCACAATCCAGCATTACCTTGCATGAAAAATGGCGAATGCACAAAAAAGGTCCCCCGGGAGCTACTAAAGGAAACAGTGCACAATGATAAGGGTTACCCTTTATACAGACGAAGAGCACCTGAAAATAGTGGTAGAAGAGTTATGATTCAAACTCGCAGTGGGGTAGTCACGACTTTTGATAATAGCTGGGTTGTGCCATATTCACCAATTCTATGCAAATTATTTAATGCTCACATTAATGTTGAAGCCTGCAACTCTGTTCATGCGATTAAATATATTTGTAAATATATCAATAAAGGGAGCAACCAGGCGAATTTTAATCTGCATAACAAAGGTGTGTTGCAGCCTCTGAATGAAATACAAACCTATCAACCAGGGCGATATGTCAATAGTAATGAGGCAGCGTGGTGGCTCCTTGGTTTTCCATTACATGAAAAATATACGACTGTTACACATCTTGCTGTACATTTAGAAAATGGACAGTTTTTTTTTTTTTTTAATATAAGAATAATTTTCAAGAAAGAATTTTATCCCCTTCTAAAAACACACTGACCACTTTTTTCCAGCTTTGCCAGATAGATACTTTTGTGAAAAGATTATTATATTCCAAAGTTTCCCATTATTATACATGGAACAACTCAAAAAAGAATGGCAACATTGCATTCAAGGTGCAGTTGTTGAAAATTGGCCAGGGGTTAAATCATTGGACGCTCTTGGTCGTGTCTACACCGTCCATGCAACGAATTTTGAATGTTTTTGTGTATGCATTTTATTGTGTCATGTTTGAGGTCCAACTAGCTTTAAAGACCTTAAAATTGTTAATAGTCTAGAATGTCGAACTTATAGAGAAGCATGTGAAGCTCAGGTCTGTTAGAGAATGATAACCATTGGAACGAAACTATGGAAGAAGCTGTACAATGTCGATCGCCAGATAAAATCAGGGAACTTTACGCAAACCTTATCTTGTGATCTTGTGGCCTTTCTAATCCTCAAACTTTATGGGATAAGTACAAGAAGGACATGGATAGACAGATATTTTGTGGCGACTGCAGTGAGTACATGCACATATAAGTTTTAATGAGGACATCTATAGCGAAGCACTGATAATAATTGAAAACAAGGTTTTGACAGTGGTGGGGAGAAAGCTTCAAGATTTTTGAATGCTTAGTCCAGACAATCAGACGAAAAGTACTTTAATGATGAAATTGCTTGAGAGTTATACTACAGTTTCATTGCATTGCAGCAGCAAGTAACAGAATTGGTCATTCAGTTACTTCCAGAACAAAGTCACGTGTTCCATCATGTGTTACGTAAAATAGAATCCAGGAATGGTGCACTTTTCTTCCTCAATGCTCCTGGAGGAACCAAGAAAACTTTTTTGGTAAATTTATTATTAATGTCTGTCAGAAAAGACTAGAAATATTATCATATTAATTAGAGCCGAATGGAAAAACATATAATATAGTATACAGAAGCATCTTAGAATAATACTCTTATTCGTGCTCTTCTGAAAAAGAATTAATGTTTAATTAATGTTTACGTTTTGCTAATACTTAATAAATCATGTTTTTCACTTTCTTAAATTATATGTTATTTTAAAATTTTTTAGTTAAAAAAAAAACCTAATATAAGATTGTAATGTTTGATATATCCAAATTGGATTTTAAAAATTATGCAGAATAACATCTTAGCAACATCAATATGGATTTCTTTTTATCTCAATGAAGAAGGGCAGTATTTACTGAAATTTTACACGGAGTGTATTTTTAACTTAAACAATTAGTAACTAAAATTTTATCCTGATTATCCTGGTCAGGCAATAAGAAAAAAAATCAAATTATTTTTTTTTCTTTTCTTCTTTTCAATAGTCTTTGAAACTTATTTAAGAACATTGCGGGTAAAAGCTAGTACTGAATAAGTAAATTTTTTTAAATTCAGCAATTAAGAAAGTTTTAGTGCTTAACATGAAACTGTTTTCAAAAATAAATTTTCAAAAATAATTAAATAAATTCAAAAAAGTTTAAAAAAAAGTCTTGAAGCTAGGACAGTGTTTGATAAACCATGAGCAAAGTTTTTAGCAATCTTAGAGAATGCAAATGAGGAATGTAGCACAAAAAATGTTACAGATTATTATAGGAAGCCATAAAAGAGGAAAAAAAAAGCAGAAAACAGAAAAGTTATCAAATGTTGAAATATAGAACTCGCTCAAGAATGCTTTCTTTGAGACTTGGAAGCTGAAGTAGGCTCATTTTTTTGTAAAAGAGATACATAGTTATTAGATAACTAACGTAAGAATTTTGATAAGAATGCCTGATTCAACTGAGGTACTATTTTTTCATGTATTGAATTGCTTGTATTTATATGTTTTGTTTTTTGGAATCAGTCTGCTCAAAATAAAATTAAAAAAAAAAATTAAGCTTGTTTATGATTTTGATACTATCATTTTGAAATTTTTTTTGTACTACTTACTGCAGCCTGTAGGGGTTGGACTGTGAGAGACACAGTATCATTTTTGGTTTTGGCATTTTTTTGTGCCCAGTGTGGATTTTAAACATATTTTAAATTTATTTTATGTTATATAAATGTATTATTTAATTTATTTTGTATTACATGTATGGCAGTTCAGATTTAGAATTATTCATGATGATAATTTTTCTTTTGAGAAATGGGAATTTGTTTTGTCTTTAAAAGAAAAATCGTAGCTGCATTTGAATGATTATTTTACAGTAAAATACTGGTCCAGTTTATTATTATAAATGTGCATGTATGGGTGGTGGGGAGGGGTAAACTTGAAAATTAGTTTCAAAATCCTAATATAGTTTCAATAAAAGGTTTTTGACTGTAGCTAGTTTTCCGTGAAGTGGAAAACTAAACTTAAAAGAATGCAAAAATAAACTGTTATGGGTTATTAAAACTATGTTTTGACTCTCGTATTCAAAGAAGAAATCCTACTTCTTTGGCCATGCAATAAAAAAAAAGCTCTGTCAGTGCAAATCGGAGATTATCGGAGATGGCTGTTATAAAAAGTACATCATCTCTGAATATTCAAGAAAAGCTCATATTGAGTACTAATGGACTGTTGTATTTCTAAACGGTAAAAAAGTGGCCTTTTTATATGCCAACCAAAGACATTCAAGATGGTATGGGAAACAACATGAGAAGTAGGAGAAAATTCTCCATGGTAAAATTAAAAAATCAGCAGAAAATCTATAAATGGAGCTAATTATGCAAAGATTCAGAGGCACAGATTTTATTTGTATACTTTTCAAAAAATAAATAGGCTGAGTTATGAATTTTTGCACTAAGAATAATTGCTTTGTTTAGGAATATATTTATACACGAAGAGCTGTTTTTCACAGATGAAAATTAGTGAGACACGAACTCTATTCATAGAACAGCATCTAAAATCAGGATGATGGTAATTTCTAATAATTTTTTTCCGAGGTTACAAAATTTTTCAGTATCAGAATGCCACCAAGTGTCAAGCTGTAGTAAGAAATAAAGAAGTATGTAATCATTTACATACAAACATATGTATCTTTATTTATGTATGAAAGAAATTTTAATGAATAAAAGAAAGATTAGGTTGTCATTATTTATCAAGTTTTGTCTCCCTTAGAAAAATTTCTCTGAAAACAAAGTTTCATGATTTTGCCTATTTTTAGTGTAAATTAAAGCAAATTATTTAATGATTAATGAAACATGTTAAAATTATTTTAAATAAATATCTGTCTGATAATTTGATATTTAGTTACCAGTGTATTTGATTAACAAAATATAACTGACAGAAATCTTGTGCAAATACCAAACTTTAGATTTCAGATAGAAGATGATTATAAATTTGAATCTGCAGTGTTATTGTTTATGTTTTTTTTTCTTATAATGAATAAGCAAAATATTAAATGTTTTTAAAATATATTTTTTATTTTATTAACTGATTTTAGATCATGCTTTTGAGCCACTTGCAAGCAATTCAGTTTGATCACTAATCAATGTCTTATAAATGTGCAGGATTATTCAGAAGTTCAGAAATCTTTTCAGTTTCAGAACAGAAATTAAATATATGAGTGCCATCTTTATGGGAGTCATAGCCACCATTTTCAGTTCTGATGAAATTTTTCTGATGGGACTAGGGACATTTGATATATAAATTTAAACTAAAATTTTCTTAAGCCTTTGAACATTACGAGTTTGGACTGAAATATTGAAGTTCTCCAAAATGCCATGAATAAGTGGTATTTTTCATATTGTAACTACAGAATGACTCTCTCACATTATAGCTTGATTTCTTTTCTTCCAGTAATCATTCAAACTGAAATTTTTATGTGTAATGAATTAGAAAGACATCCTTCAGAATTTTACATCCTTAATCCTTGGAAGGTTAAAAGCACAATAGTTACTGAGATAATCTGATTTCCTCAGTTTAACTCAGTAACTATTGACAGACAAAATAAATTAATAGCACCTTTTCATATTTTGAATATTATGGGTAATTTGCATCAAATTCTTAAGTGGTTACTTATATATTTATACAGATAACATAAATTTAATATAATTGCTTTAGTAATGTTTAGTTTATTCCTCTGAGAAGAATGAGTTTTGGGATCTGCTCACAAGGACCTGTATTGAAACTGTATTTAATAGTTTAATTTATGTAATTACTTATTTTAGTCTATCTTTTCATAAACTTCTATACATTTAGATTATATTTACATCATTAAAGAAAGTAAGAAAGAACAATATTTTAAATTATAAACTTATATATAATCAAGAGACAAAAAATGTCATGACCTGACAAAGCTAGTCGTGCCACTCAGGGAGTTAATATAAAGCATGATGGTGAAATAATCAAGGAATATAACTACTGTTGTTTTGCTTACGTGTTTTTAAGTAATAATGTTGTAGAATTTTTGTTAGGTAAAAAGTAATTGCATACATAAATGTTTGTATGTTCCCTTTTATTTTATAGCTATACAATTACAACAGCCCCCTCTGGTGCCAATCTTAGGTTATGGTTCTGTGACTGGTCAAAGTCAAAACCCTGTGTCATTGTCTGGGCAGCAGACTCAGGTACGTATCTTTTGAAAAGTGTGTATAGAATCTAGAATTATATATTTACTTTTGAAAATTTTCTGAATGTACATCCTGTATGCATATGTATGTTTACATAAGGGATAATTATTAATAAATTGGTGGTTAAAGAAATCAAATTTTTGCTCCTGATGAAGGGGGATCTGTACCTGTTTGTTGTTGAATTTGATAGTTAAAATCTTGCATATTCTATGTTTTACTTTGGTGTGTTCCTCTTCTGTTTACATTCTAGATTCTCGTAAATTCAGTGTATAATATGGCCAAATGAATAACAAGATTTCTGGTTGTTTTCTTTGTTGAAATAAATATTACGTTTAGCTTCTGTAGCTTTAACATGCTACATAGCTTTTCCTTCAAATTAAGTAAGAGGTGGTGAACTGTAGATTTCCTTTTACCAAGATAGCATTGCCACGCTTAATGAATTATGTGAAATGAGTTGAATCATTTATTTCAAGATGGTAGAAATAGATTCATTCCATGGTCTAAAAGTCCCACTCTTATCTCACCAGCTTTGTCAAAAATAAGATACACGGTAAAAGAACTGATAATCTTGCCCACATCAGGAAAGAAATGCAAGCAACTGGAAACAAGACATCAGACATTCTTATCAGATTTAGAACAAAACTGAATATCTTTATGACATCTGGCGTGCTGTTAATGGTGCACATATTGAAATTTATTAATTTGTTCATGATCTTATTAAATGATTGTATTAAATAAATACTTCCAGTTCATTTTGCAAATCACATGTTTCCATGACATCTCACAATTTATTTCCAGAGATCCTGTTTAAGAAATTCTATTACTGAAATAACAATGAAAGTGGATTAAAGATTCTCAGTATTGATGTAGCATTCGATCAACAACTTTTTTTATTTGATTTGATTAGAGTATTATTATTGAACTGTAAACGAACAAAGTACTTTTTTCAATCCTGCAGACAATACTAATACTTGAATACCTGAATTGTGTATATAGATTTTAAACTAAAGTTCTGGACAACATGTGGAATATCGCACTGCAAATGCTTCTTAATTATCCTGGAGAAGCATAGTGGAGATCCATCAATAAAAATGCTGGCTGTTTTTTGGCCACACACAACATTTGTAGTACACAGAACTGAACAACTCATAAAAAGAACCTTTTTTTAACCCACTCCTGTTTTTGGTTTAGAACACTGAAAGCAATTTAAATTGAAGAAATTAAAACTTTAATGGAGTATCCAATTAATTAAGGGAATCAATTTTATGTATATACATTTAATTATTTATATTTATTTTCATTTTTAGAAGTAGCATTTTAGTGGCACCATGTAATAACTGACTGACTAAAAGTGATAGATTGCAGAATTTGTGTTCTGGAAAATAAAATTTGAAGTTGTGAGTGTTTATGTGAGAAATGCATGAAAAAGCTGTCAGCATTGTTGGAGCAAATTCATTCATTCTAGTGCTGGCAGTCTAATATTTAATTCATCTCACAATGTCATTAATAATTGGTTAACACGTTGACTGCCACGGCAATTTTCAGAAATCTGGCCTAAAATGACAGTTTGATTTAATCATGTAATATTATTAAAAACTCTTAATTCTAATGCATAGTTATCATCAAAAAGCATAAAAAATGTGTTTAAAAAAAAAGAGAGAACAAATTATCTCGTAGTTGGCTTCTGTAACAAAAATCTCTTTTCAGAAGCCAACTGTGAGTTAATTCACATGCAGACCCTTAGACCCCTGTCGCAATGCAAAAATTTCTGTGAAACCGAATATAATTCGAGATTACATTAATGGAATGTCTGGCATTGACCGATCAGGTCAAATGCTTTCGTACTACTCATCTCTAAGAAAGACTATTAGACGGTCCAAAAAGGTTTCACTGCATATTATAAATATATATATATATAGACAATGCTCACAAAAGTTTTCAAAAAGTAACTTCTTCTAAAATAAAACTGATAAATTCAAAGAAGAATTCATCATAGAGTTGATTGGAGAAGAGATTCAACCAGTTTCGAAAAAAGTTAGATTGCAAGAGCTCCATTATTTAGAGAGTCTACCACCTACCGAAAAAAAAAATCATTGGTCAAAGCCATGTCGTATATGTACCCAAGCAAAAAAATGCCGAGAAACATGTTATTTCTGTAAAGAGAAGCCATTCCTTTCTGTGGA
Source organism: Stegodyphus mimosarum (assembly GCA_000611955.2). NCBI lineage: Eukaryota > Metazoa > Arthropoda > Arachnida > Araneae > Eresidae > Stegodyphus > Stegodyphus mimosarum. Next base: position 133,628 of record KK119128.1, read on the forward strand.
AGATTGTTTTAAGCAGTTCCACAAACAATAAAATATTATTTTATTTCTTGAATTTGAATTAATTTTTATAATTATATTTTTTGTTAATTTTTTAATAAATTTTCTGTTCATGCAAGCCAGTAGTTTGTTTTCTTTTTTTCTGTTCCCAGAATCCATCTATCGATATTAGCATTGATATATTCCGAGTTTAATCGTAGCTGCACAGGGCAATCAACGTGTTTTTTTTTTTTAAATAAACTTTTTTTCTTCATGATACTAATGAAATTTTTATTTTTGTAGTCATCTGTGGTTACATCTGGCTCTGGGGCATCTGTCTTGCCTACTTTAAGTAGTCAGACTTTGCAGCAGCAACAACAAAATTTGCGACTGCAGAGACTACAAATGGAACGAGAGCGACTCCGCCTTCGCCAGCAGGAGATATTAAGAGAGGTATTAATTTTTAATTGAAAAACTTTTAATCAGTAGTAAAATTAATAAATTTCCATCTAAGATATTTTTTAAGTTGCTTATTTTCTGCTTTGTTAAAGTCTCTGCTAAAACTGTTATTTCACCATTGGTGAAGTTCTGGTACTTTTGATGTACGCCATAACAAATCTATTCAAATGTGCTGCATTTTCAGTTTCTTCACTATATAAATGATATTAACCTTATACAGTGAACTGCATGAAGCATCATGACTCCCTATTTATGGATCACTGGATTTATTAGGTGAATTTGACAGTTACCTAGTTATGAAAAAGCTGCCTTCAAATTGTTTCAAGGTAGAGGAATATCCACACAGAAAGACTGTTTGAATAATTATCAATGAAATGATGGTGCCACCTGTGAACTTACAAGTAAAAGAAAGGATTGTGAACATAAACATGTTTGAAGGATCACTTATTTGTGCTTTTGTTGCTGTTCAATTTTTATACAGGATGAGTAGAATTGAAATGGTTTTAATAGGAAAGTTACAAATAAGAATAGATTTTTCTTGAGCCATGTCTGTTGTTAAATTCGTAGTTTACTACAAGACTGCAAAGAATGCAAGTAGTCAGTTTAGTGTAATTTAATCAAGATTTTGAGGCAGCTTTTTATGCCAGGGGTTTGTTGATAATTTATCTTTGTCCCATTCAGTTACTGAATTTTGATATGCCAGGGTGTATTTCACAAAAGATGTGTTAACCCTTTGCACTCGAGCGGTGCCTCTCAGGCACCACTGCATGTGATGCAATAACTTGAGCGGTGCCTCTCAGGCACCACTGCATGTGATGCGATAACTCGAGCGGTGCCCGAGAGGCACCATTTGAATCGATGTGTTTATTTGTGTTTGACCTAAGGAATATCGCTTGAAAGGTCTACTTGGCCTTCTGTAGATCATATTACGCGGTGTCTAAATAGCTATAAGGGTGTGTTGTCTGAAATAAAGGACGCTTTAGCACCGCTTATGTGATAAAATGTCTTATCTCAAAAATACTAGCGACCGCAGTTGTAACTCTGGCTTCGACATCAGTTCGAACTCAACCTTCTTGTTGATCACATTATTTCTTTTAAAGTTACTGAGCCCAATAAGTATGGAATACGACGAAGAAATTACTTCTAGTGAAGATGAGTTCGATTTTTCTCCAGTAACTAACGAAATTACATCACTACCCAGACAGCTTGCCCATCAGAATGAAGACAGAAGTGATGAATATGACAATGACGTTAGAGGAGTAAGAAGACGAAAAATCCAAATAATCGATAGTGAATCTGGAAGCCAAAGTGACTGTACAGAAGAGACTGAACCTTCAGACTGGACAGTGTACACAGAATCCGAAGAAATCCTCAGAAGAATACCATTTATATCCAGTGAAAGACAAGTAGGACTGCACGTATTTCCACACATAAAAGAACCAATAGATTTTTTTCAAATTATTTTTCACCGAGGAATTAATTTTCACGGAATTAGTTATTGACATAGTGCGGAAATTAACAATAACGCTGCAAGGAAAGTAGGAGGGAAGACCTTATCATCCCGTTCTATATGGCGATCATGGTACGATGTAACAGTTACCGAATTCTGGGCATTTATTGCAGTAATTATAAATATGGGGACAATGCCGATGGCCAACATACAAGAATACTGGTCGAAAAATGGTACTAGTTATATTCCGTTTTACTCAGACACGTTTACGAGAGACTGATTTTATCAAATGTTTTGGAGACTTCGCCTCAAGGCAATGCCCTCAGAAGACAGAAACCATAGAACCCATTTGCAGTTAGTATCAGGTTTCGAGTATATAAATGAAAGGTTTTTGAATTATTTTGTACCCGGAGAGCAGATTTGTGTGGATGAGTCGACTGTCAAATTTAAAGGCCGAATATCATTCATTATGTACAGTCCAATGAAACCTACAAAATGGGGTATTCGGGTTTATACGCTCGCTGATTCAAATACCGGCTTCATTTGTGGTATTCTGCCGTATTATGGATCTCTAACAACAGAGACTTTGATAAGACCCGATCTACCAGTATCAACCAGAATATCGCTGCATCTGTACAAAATGATACTGGATAAAATTCCCGGTGCTCAGGGGCACCACATGTTCACGGGCCGTTATTATAGAAGTTACATATTGGCGGAAGAATTACGCAAACAAAAATGCCACTTAACTGGGACAATCCTGACAAATAGAAAGCACCTGCCAAGTGAAATACAAAAGCCAAAATTTGAGAATCAATCCAGATATGCATACCGCAAAGGTAATACTTTGGTTCTTGCGTGGAAGGACAAGAGGATTGTAACGGCTTAGATGACTTGGAAAAATGCGGAAATAACTCCTGTAAGAAGGACTCTACGAGGCGGTACTGAAGTAGCTATAAAGAAGCCCAATGTTATTGTAAATTACATCAAATTTATGAGCAGTGTTGATCGAGCCGACCAACTGGCTTCAACCTATTGTTTTTTAAGAAAATCCGTAAAATGGTGGCAAAAACTGTTTTTTTAGGGGGGGTTGGAGATATGCTCCATCAATTCATATATTCTTTATAAATCAACAAAGAAGCAGAGAAATGAACGGCCGCTCAGTCACCTGCAATATTTGAAAACTTTAGTTGATCAACTGAGAGGAGACTTTCGACAAAAACAGCTTAGCACAGCTTCTACTTCACACAGCATTTCTGAAGTGATCCGACTAAATGAGAAGCTGCATGTTATTTTGATGGGACAAAAAAAGGATTGCAAGGTTTGTTCCCAAAGAACGTCCGGCCAAAGGTGACAAACTGTGTACTACTGTGGCACATGCCCCGACAAGCCAAGAATGCACATTGGAGATTGTTTTATAAAATATCATAAGAAGCAAAATTATAGAATGTAATTTTTAATAAACGTCTTTCATTAAGTTAAAAAATATGTATAATGTTCAAATATACGAGTTTAAAGTGTTTTATTGTGTCTAAATTTTTTTTAAGTTAACAATAACGAACTCATGAAATAAGAGGGAGCGGCTGATTACTCTCGTTGCTGGTTCACCCGACGAAAAAGCGAGTCGAGCACAAAGGGTTAATTTCAGTAATGTCCTGGTTACCAAAGAGTTTTTTTTTAATATTATTGCTTGGCACTTAGTAATTATATTCTGGATGTCAGACCAGTGTATTGTCTGTCTCTGTATCTTTATAACGAAATGGAACAGTATAAACACCTGATGCATGTGTTGTATTGGCTTTAAAGAAATCGGATGGACATTATGAGGGAACCGGATTGGAGTGAGTTAACATCAGTTGAGTTATGTGAAATGCATTTTCAGTTGAATCACAGTGTAACTGTAAACTGAAACAACTATGTGTGTGTAAGATATCTTAATGGCCAAAACTCAATTGTTGGCAGTTGTGTGCTCCATCCAACAGATGCAGCAGTGCATATGAGAACATCATGGCATTCTCATTGCAGAATTCGATGATTGAGGAGCAGCGAGATGTTAGATTTCTGTTTGTGGAGGGGGTTAAACCAGCCGATATTCATCCCAGATGGTGGCCATATACATGGGAGACTATGTATGACAAGTCAGTGGGAAAGTGGAGTGCCAGTTTTCACAAAGGCCTGGAGTGTTTGAATGATGACCTAAGACCAGGCCAGTCGAACATGGTAATCACAGCCAAACTCATCGACAAGCTGAACCAACCTGGTGAGAAGTGACATTTCAAAGGGAAGTGCTTCAACTCTGATGATGAACTGAATGACATAGTGGAGGACTGACTCCTGTCACAGCTATGGAAATTATAAGAAGAGGGAATACTTCAGCTCATGAAACAGTGGGATAGTTGTTCTTAGGCCTCCGGTGACTACTTCTGAATAGAATTCATTGTATCCATACTGTCATTTTGTACCTTTTCATTTGAACACATAAGTATCAATTTATATAATGTATATTATAAATATAATGTATAGTATAAGAGTAATTATGTATAATGTATAATTTTCTGTTTCATTCATTCTGTTTCTGTTCATTTCTGTATTCATAATTTTCTGTTTATGATTATTTCCTGGGAAAGGAAATGTTAATACTTGAGGGCCATTGAAAACTTTAATGAACTTAAAAGAAGTTTAAAATTTTTAATGGTATGCATTATAGGAATGATGGAAGAAAACAACAAATATATATTAGCTGCATTCTTTCATCATTGTGGCTTTTTGAAGGACTAGATATAATAAGAGATAAATGCATAGACTCCAACTACTACGGATTCTCCGTAGTTTCTACGGAAATTCATGAAAAACTACGAGCTACGAAAAGTATGGAAAAAACTACGGATTTTACAGAAACAAGAGGAGGAGCACCAGTACGCAAAACGAAACCAACTAATTCATCCGATGATTGGCTGAATACTCATGTTATCATATATCACGTGTTGAGTGCGTTCCTGGTTTTGAAGAATAGCCAATCGTAGAGCAGTAACTCCAACCGTTAATGACTTATTAATAGTTCCCCCCAAACATTTGTCTACTTGTCTGTCTCCCACGTTCCTCGTTGCTGCGTATTTGGGCTGCATTCGGCTCCATTGTTTATTTTACGGCGAGAGCTTAGAGTGTGTCTTGTGAACTGTGATTCAGGTGGAAGGTTTTTGTTAATAATGCTACCTTGAACGAAAAAGCCAAAATTATCAAAGCAGAAATTTCAAGATTCATCTTCTTCAGAATTTCCATGCATTAAAGCGTCCGAAATTTCTGTGAATCACGCACACTGCAGTGTATGCAACAAAGACTTCTCAGTTGCTTATGGCGGAAAAGATGACTGTAAACGGCATGTTTTTTCTCAAAAGCATATAGACTTGGCACTGTAAAATGTAAAGAAATAATAAATTTCTTAATAAAAGATGATGAAACAGATACTATAAAAGCCGAATGTTATTTTGTTCGTTTTTTAATTGAACATAATCACCGCTTTCTGTTTCGGATCATTCCAAAGAGCTTTTCAAAGCCAATGTTTCTGGATTCTGGCATAGCAAAAAAATTTAGCTGCGGTCATACCAAAACTGCTGCTATTGTGAAAATGCTTGCAGAAAGTACTGTTGCTGATATTATAAAATCAGTGTGCAGTACATCATTTTCTCTAAGTACTGATGGAAGTAATGATAACAAGCTGTACGCATTGGTTATAACATATTACAATAAAGAAAAGGGAGTGATAATTACGTCATTGATTTTTATTTTAGAATGCATGAATAACACAGGAGAAGGTATTTTTAATTGTATAAATGAAAACTTTAAAAACTGGTTTAGAATGGAAATATTGCTTATCATTTTCTTCAGATAATGCTAGTAATATGATTGGAAAGTTTAAAAGTGTAACATCATTTATCAAAATGCATCAACCAAGTATAATCATTCGAGGTTGTCCGTGCCACTTCTTGCATATAGCTGCAAAAAAGACTATTGAAAAATTAATTGGTTCAGAAGTTGAAATGTTGATAATAGATATATATATTTTTATTTGGTTGGATATTCAATTATGGCAAAGCACACGAGGGCTATCTGCCTAAAGGGAGAGATGCCTTCGTGGAGGACTTTCTAAGGAAAACTGGTTCGTATACACGTTACACATGGGGAAAACCATGAAAACGCCCATGCAGCCAGCCCGTTCGCGGGATTCAGACCGAACTACCAGTGTTCAGCGTCTTTACCGCTCGGCCGCTGGTGGGCCTTTTTATTTGGAGAAAAGTTTGAAACGGAAGCATAGCTTCAAAGTTGCTCAACAAATTTTGGGACAGAATGCAAAATCTCATAAAATTTTGAAATATTGCAGTACGAGATGGTTGTCTCTTTTAGAATCTATAACAGGATTTTTGGAACAGTGGGATGCTGTGATAATTTTTTTTTGAGATCAACCAGATAACAGTGAGAATGAAGGAAAGAGATTGCAAAACATTAAAAAAATTCTACAGTCACCTACCACCAAATTGTACTTGTTATTTTTGAAAAATACTTTGCCTTTGTTTATAACAGTAAATATTAATTTGCAACAACAAGCTCCTTATATACATAAATTGAGAAGAGAACTTTTTGAACTTTTAATGAATTTATTTGTTAGATTAAAATTGTACTTTTGAAAAATACTTTGCCTTTGTTTATAACAGTAAATATTAATTTGCAACAACAAGCTCCTTATATACATAAATTGAGAAGAGAACTTTTTGAATTTTTAATGAATTTATTTGTTAGATTCGCAAAGCTATCAGTAATTTCTAAAGAAACTGAAGATGTTACTCTAACGTTTATTCCGTTTCAGAAGTGTAGTAAACAAAAACAAAATGAAAATTTAGTGATTGGTGCGTAAACAAGACGATATTTAAAAAATGCCAAGTTGAATGAAAGGGGAGTGAAATCATTTTTCAATTCTGTGCGAGCTTTTTTTGTAACTGCATGGTCATATATAACTGATAAATTTCCACTAAGTGATCCATTTCTAAAACATGCTGAAGTTGCTGACATCATAACTGAAGTCTCATTTTTATCTGTTCTTTACTTGATGAATACTTTTCCATCCATTATTGATGAAAAATGTTTTAATCAAGTGGAAATTGAATTTTCCATGTATCAAGTAGGCGATTTGAAAGAAATTGTAGATTTGCGTATTGATATAGCATGGGGAGAAATTGCCAAATTAAAAAATATGAATGGGTGTATTAAATACAAAGTATTGCCTTCTGTAATGCTTGCTGTCTTAATAATAGCTCATTCAAATGCAGCTTGCGAAAGAATTTTTTCTATTGTTAAAAAAAATCAGACGGAATTTCGACCAAATTTAGGTCTTAGAACTCTTGAAGCAGTTTTGATTGGGGAAAAAAAAAAATAAAATATGCAAGCAAATGAAAAACTGTGTTATAAAAAAAAATTCTCAAAATCACAACTTAAGCATGTTACATATAAATCTTTGCATTCGTAAATTATACGTATTTTGTTTAATACTTATATGTATTATTCTTGGTTATTTAAATTTTATTTCCCTGTGGAAATCATATCCAGAATAAAGATATATGATTTATAGCTTTTGATTTTTCTATGATTAGTAGTGATTTGAAATACTTTTTATTAGTGAATGCTTCAGAAGTTAAATGAAAATTTCTAATTAAATGTTCATATAATTTACAAGGTATATTTTTAATTATTCAGTTTTATATGTATAGGGATTTTAAATGTAATAAAATAGATTACAATTAATTATTTATTAAAAATTAATGAATGGTTAATTACAACATGCGTTACGTGCACATTTTTAAAGTTGTAAAAATGTCGTTCGCGGGTTGACTACTGACAAGGTTTGCTGAAGGTTGGAGTCTATGTAAAGGTTTTCTTGTCACCATAACCATTTATATTCTACTCAAATCTTAATGGCCGTGACTGAGGAGAATACTGTTGATGGAAGTATTATTTTTTCAGATTGCTGGAAAGGATTGAAAATCAAGGAATTATGAAGTGTTGGTCATGAGCACTTATTTGAATCAGGCATATAATTTCATGGACTTGAATGTTAGCTCTCATACCAAAAGAGTTGAACATTTGTAGGGCAGTGCAAAAAGGCATAATAGACATTAAAAAGGCTCTGCTAGTCATTGTTTATGGCCATAGTTAATATAATTCATAAGGAGTTGGCTGCATTAGGAAACTGAACTATTTTGCTATTTGCTAAATGACATTAGCAATTTTTTGTTGTTGGTATATTGGTTGCAGTAAATTAACTTTGGCTTTTCTCTATTTTTGTTATAGCCTTTGTTATTCAAATACTGCCAAGTTTTAATTAAGAACTTATGTAGCAAACGTGTTTACTTCTAACATATAATTTATGGCTGCCGTGTTTTCTTGTTTGCTTTTAATGGTTGCATTTGGAGCATTTTCTTGCCACACAAACTTTGCAAGGTAGAACTCTGGTTGTCTGTCCTGCATTAATAGAAATACAGTAACATGTGATCTACTCAGAGATTTTACTGTGACGGGCAGATCATAAGTTATCATTGTTAGGACTGCCATCTATTTGGTGATGATTTGTGACATATACAGGTGATTTATGATAATCTTTGTACCATTTAAATAATGGGGGCCATAATAATAAATGTAATACATTTTATTCATGACATGAGGTTTTCTTAGCTTATATTATTTTTGCCGATGTTACCATCAGTTACGTACGTTTGACCCTGTATCTCATTAATGCAATTCTTGTAGCCAATTTTCTAAATTGGCTACAAGTATTAGAACTTGTACTATCTTAAGTATTAGAACTCTTGCAGGTAATTTTCGAAAAATTGTCTTAGAAGGATTTAGTTGCATGTGTTTCTGATATGATCTTAACTTTAAGAGAAACTATTCTTTCTGAAGAGTATTAAACAAAATTAAATAAATTAAATAAGAAGAGTTTGAAGACATTACAAATATTAAATTGTATGTACAAAAATGCATTCATGTTAATTACTTTTTCTTCTTTCTGAATTAATCTAGACTTCCTGTTATGGAAATCCTATGCTTAATGTGAGTGGAATATTTATCATTTTGCAGTTATGCATTCAGTTTTAAATTGGTCACTTAGAAGAACAGGAACATAAATAATAAAATAATTAGAATGAATGAAGATTCAAACTGTAAAGTCAAATAATCATCGAAATATGGATTTTTGATATTTAAAGTATCAAATTTATCAAAGGAAAGAAAAAAATGTTTTGCAGATTTTCATCTATTATTTATGTTCTATGTTTTTAATTTATTAATTCATTGCTTAAAATGTCTTTCTTTAATTATTTGTTGCAAAACTACTTCCACTTTCTTTAAAAATGTGTTCGTAAAAAAGAGGGGAAGGTATATAGAAATGTTATTCATTTTCTTAAGAGACATCCTTCTACCCCCTTCCCCAGAATGAAATATATGTGAATTCAAGTGTTTTCTTTTCTTGTGATATGAAAAATCCTGAATCACATTCTTACAATATATCTAATTTATTATTAGAGAATATTTTTTTAATGTATATCATCTTTAAGCGATAAAATATAGAAATATTATTTTAAACCAGAAAAATTGTAAATGGTAAAATTTAAAGTATTACAAAGGTTATCATTGTTATTGACTGACTGATTTGTCAAGGGAACACAACAATCCACTATCCGTTAACAATAACCAAATTAAGTAAGAGCGTTTTTCCTTTTTACCAAGTAAGTATCAGAATAGTTATTTTGCTAGAATTAAATCATAAGCTACAAAGAAAACTCAAACATTAGAAAGATAATTAGTCTGCTTGAGCCAAAATACTTGCTATAAACAAAGTCGAAAATAAAAAATGCGTAAGATCTTCTTTTTAATTTAAGGTACTTGTTAAGAACTGAATTAAGTGAGATATTACTTTATTAAAAACATTCTCTGACACTCTCACAGTATAGTAAAAACAATTGAGACTTGTGCAAATTAATACAAAATAATTGAAGTATGTACAAAAGAAGATATCTGAAAACAATAGAAATATGTACAAATTAATGCATACTTTCAGATTTAAATGCAAAATCAAAAGTAGGTATTAAAATACAAACTTAGGTACAAATCAATGCCAGAAAGGAAATTAACCCCTTCGCACCGATTGTCACGTCTACGTGCCAGCAACGAACACACTCACTTCCCGGCCGACACGCAGGCGTGCCAGAGCGTTTTCCCGTTTAGTCCCGACTGTCACGTATTTGTGCCAGTGTCCTGGAACGTTTTAAAAACTATAATTTCTGCCACAAGATGGCACTGTATGTCCATATGGTTTCAGATACATGTACATTAGACCTTCTACTCGAAATGAGAGAAGCATGACTCACATACACGTGTTTTTGATTATATAAACAAAAGGGGAAATAAATGTTTCCGAATCGCGTGCTTTATGACGTCTCTTTAAATTCGCACGTGGTAGTTGTTTATTGTAAGTAGAGAAGTTTTATTTTCGCTAAAGCGTTGGGTATTTCGGTTTGCAGTTCAGTTTTTAGAAAATAATTAGATCTTGTTAGACGTAAATTCCTTCTGTTTTTACCGTTGCAATGTCGAAGCGTTGAAAATATTTAACAGAGCATGAAATAGCAGAAATGATGCAAAATATTTCAGATATTGACTCTGAAACAGATTCTGATAGTAGTGATAGTGATACTATGATATATTCTGATCATAAAGAATCTGGCGAATCTAATGATGATGAGGACATTTCGGACATATGTATGCCGAGTACGTCGAAAGCAAGTACTCCTCCATGGTCATCCACAATAGAAAATTTTTCGGAATTACCGCTCCGTCATTATTCAGTACCCATCTTTCAGAAAAACTCTTAAATGGTATAAGAAGCTTTTCTTCAATATCATGGATATGGCTGTATTTAATGCCAATACTCTTTTCAACAAAAAAAGTAAAAAAAAATCATCCTCTCCTGAATTATCGGCTTAATTTAGTTAATCAAATTATTTATCGGTATTCCTCTAAAAGCACCAATGTTAATATCACACCAAGATCAGCAGAATCATTAAATCCGCTCAGATTAACTGAAAGACATTTTCCAAAACTTTGTTCAGAAGAGACTGATAAGAAAACGAGACGACGATGCTTCGTTTGTTCACATTCCCGGAAAAATCCTCCAAAACGGCAAATGAGTTATTACGAGTGCAAGGAATGTAACGTAGGACTGTGTGTAGATCCCTGTTTTCAAATTTCTCATACGAAAAGAGAATTTTAAGTAATATATTTAGTTTTCGGATGTATAATGTTAAAAGTCATAAAATGGTGAGTAATGAAAAAAAAATGTGTAAAATATGCATTTAAACAAGAAATAAGGTAATTAAAGTATATATAAAAATATCTATAAAGCCGTTTAAATACTTTATAGAGAATTATTAAACAATGCGTTGATACTTCGGAAATTTCATGGATTTAGGCTTAATAGCAAAAAAGTCCCCGGCCCTGGACGGACGTTCGCGTAAGACACTGCCGGCCTCCGCGATAAGCGCGCGTTTGTGCTACCCGACACGAACGGTTAAAATTAACGTACTTGTTTGCAAAATTGCTGTAACTGTAGATGTACTCAGTTGTGCAATATAATAGGGTTGTCGCATTTAGTGGAAGAAGATAGTGGTTGGTGATTTGTTGTACTGATTGTTTAGTTAAAGTTGTCATTAGAGACTACTTTCTTAGAAAAAATTATTTTACTGCTGAAACTGTAATAATATGTTATTTATTATTAATTATAATATTGCTGAAACTGTAATATGTTTTGTAGAATGTTCTTCACCATGCTTGAACCCATAAATTTGCATATAGTGTATGAAAAATTAAATTACTGGGATTGTAGTGTATTATATTTTGTTTTATGAATTTTCATTTTCCTTTTTACGTGTGTAATTTGTTAATTGAAACATATGAAATTGGCTTTTGAAGTTCAGTCTTAAATTAATATCCCATGTAAATATTTAATCTTTTCTTTGGGAATTCCCTTTAATACACAAGCAATTTATTATTATTACTATTGAAAATACACTGGTTATCACAAATTAAGGAAAAATCACAAAAATAGCGATAACTCTCTAAAAAATAAGCCAAACCATGTAAAATTTGAATGTGCTTCCAAGTAAGAGCAGCTGAGTAAAACTGCAATATGCAAATTAGTGGCACTGCACTCGGAATACGTCATCTGCAGGAAGCATAAAAGTCCATGTTTGAGAGCAAGCCTACATATTTCACTGGGATAGTAACAAAAGAAATCTGAGATAGCCAATTCGTAACAATGGCCTCCAGGCATCATTTGCCTGCAGAACTACGATGGAGAGCCATTGGGGTACTACAGGCAGAACAAAATCAAACAGAAGTGACCAGATGGCTAAATGTGAGTCCTTTTGTGGTTCATAGACTTTGGAGGTAATTTTAAACCACAGATTCGGCATCTAGGAGGTTCAACCAAGGACGGCCAACTGCTACGACGAGCACCGATATCTGATATTTGACATTATGTGCACACAGCAATAGAGCTGCTACTCCGACTTTTCTTAGATCCTCCCTTGCTGCAGCCACCAGAAGGTTGGTGTCAACGTCAACTGTACGTAAAAGGCTTCACGGAGGTGGTCGGTATATGAGGCGTCCAGCCATTTGCATGCAGCTCACGTCATGCCATAGGAGAGACCGTTTGCAGTGGGCACAACAGCATGTCCACTGGACGCCTGATCAATGGATGGCTGTTCTCTTTATGGATGAGTCCAGATTTAGTCTAGAAAGCGATAGTAGATGTTATTTGATATGGAGAGATCCTGGAACTCATTATCATCCGTCAAACATCCGTGAAAGAGATGCATATGGAAGAGGCCAGTGTCTGTGTTTGGGGTGGCATTTCTTTGGGTGGATGCACAGACTTTTATGTCTTTCCAAGGGGAAACGTAAATGCTCAGATCTATAGAGGTGACTTCCTTGATGATTATGTGCACCCATATGCCGGGGCAATAGGTGATGCTTTCCTGTTACAGGACTACAATGCAAGACCACACAGGGCTTGCATTGTAGATGATTATCTTCAACAGAAAACAATTATGCCCATGGAGTGGCCAGCTTGATCCCTGGACTTGAATCCTATCGAGCACATTTGGGATGCTTTAGGGCGATGTCTAGCTGCTCTCAATCCGCCCCTCAGACCCTTGCCGTACTTGCAACTGCTTTGCAAGAGCAATGGCTCTCGCTTTCTATGGAACTGATAGACCGCATAATTGAAAGCATCACACATTGCTGTATTGCATCTAAAGGCGATCATATTCCATGTTGAAGTTACTTTTCCTGTAGCAAACTGACACCTTCAATTTGTTCATTTTATACATGTGCTAATTTCTATACTACCATAATTGTCTGGCAATTTCTTTTTATGTTATTTGATACCTTGTGGGTACGTTTCATACAATTCTACATGTAACTTTTGCAGTAATCGTGATTTTTGTGATTTTTTCTTAATTTATGATAACCAGTGTATATAAATTATCAGACTCTGTAGTCATATGTTTAACAAGAGTAAATGTGGTTCCATTCAGTCTGCAAGAAACTGAATGGAATCGCTTTTACTCTTGTTTATTAAAGAAGCATATATTCAAAAGGGAAAAGAGTTAAAATTAGTGCTTTTTTTAATATAATTAACATTATATGTTATTTTTATTTCCTATGGTTGTATACTTGGTTGTGATAATAGGGAGAGATAAATGAGACTTATTCAATAATTTGAGAAAACTAAAACATAACCACTGTCTTCAACAGGAGATGAAATACGAGGTAGGATCCAAAGGTTCCCAGACTGAGTCTATAACATAAAAATTGCTATGAATTAAATTGCAGAAACACATCCTCCTTCGAAATAAGACCCTTGTGCAACAGCACACTTGCGAGCATCTGTAAAGTTCATCAAAGCATGTCTGGAATCCATTTTTGGCTATGTCCTTTAATTCAGCCTGCTATGCAAATTTAACTTCATCTGAAGATTGAAATCGTGCAACTCCTGAACCAGGAAATCGCAGGGTGTGAGATCAGGTGAGTAAGGAGGATGAGGCAAAACAGTTCTTTTCTTTTTTGCAAGAAAATTTGACAAGTAGGGATCGGTGAGTAGGAGTGTTGTCATGCAACAGCACCCATGGCTGCTCAGCCCACATTTTTTATCTCTTCTTCCAGATCAACTCATGCAAATGACGCAAGATTTTGATGTAGAGTTCTTTGTTCACAGTGTGTCCTTCGGGGATAAATTTCAGATGCACAGTGCTCTGGATAAAGAAAAATACCTCTAGCATGACCTTCCCTTTAGAGTGATCTTGGCAGAATTTCTGCGTCTGTGGAGACTGGTAATTTCCACTTTGCCGATGCTCTCTGGGTTTGCGGGCCGTACAAAAAACACCATTTCTTGTCTCCCATAACAGTTCTGCCAAGTAGAGGAGCATCTTTATCAACAGCCGAGATTAAGTCTTCCGCCATTTCCATTCGAATTCCCTTTTGATCAATGTTTAACATGCGGGAATGATGTATTGACATACCCTATGTATGTTAAGATCCTTAGTCAGTATCTGCTGATATGTAACCTCTGGGATCGCAACTTATTCTTCCATTTGGCAGCGCCCTGTTCACACATACCGTCGTAGACACCTTTTCGATGTTTTCATCGGTGCACGAAGTCACGGGGGCAGCCACAGCATTCATCATCTTTGGCACTTTCCCTGCCTTCTCTGAAACGATGATACCACTCAAAAACTTGTGTTCTTGATAACGTTTCACTTCCATACACATGCTTCAACATTTTGAAAGTCTCCATAGCTCTCTTTTCCAGGCGAAGATATTGATTTGCTCAATTGATGCCATTTCTTTCTATGGCCATTTACTAAATGCACCTGTTTACAAAAATACGCTGTCACCATGAGCTTTTGACAACTTGATTTGGGACAAACTGCTTTTAGAAAAGGGCGAGAACGTAATAACACAAAAACGTTCTCGTAGTCGCACTGCTGCAAAAAATTTTTACTTTATAGACTCAGTCTGGGAACTTTTGAATGCTACAACGTATGAAGGTTGTCTTAACCCTCCCCCATGAATTGTTATTTTTATAATGATGGGCTTCTTTGTTGTTCAGCTGGGGGGGGGGGACTGGAGCAATGAATCTAGAATGAATGAGCTAAAAAGTATCAGGAATGGAAACCTCGATTTGATGTGTGATGCTTTTAACTTAAATCCAAGTTTCATTGTTTGGAAACAAATCTATTCATTATGTCAGATAACAGAAACAGTAATACATTTTGATTAGTAGTTTTTATCCATTTTAGGAAGAGAGGTGTTTAGCACAAGTAACAGTACTTCTCACTGTGGGTAGAAAATTATTATTGTTTGTTGATGAGTTGATGAGTGAGCTATTAATTTGTTGATGAATGAGCTATTAATTCTTCAGAGGAGGAAGTAGATAGTTATATTCCTCTTTGAAAATCTGCTTAACATCTTCAGAAATGAGGCTGTATTGTAGACATGTTTTAAACT
The DNA here is from genome assembly GCA_000611955.2 of Stegodyphus mimosarum. Lineage (NCBI taxonomy): Eukaryota > Metazoa > Arthropoda > Arachnida > Araneae > Eresidae > Stegodyphus > Stegodyphus mimosarum. The sequence continues at coordinate 149,124 of KK119128.1, forward strand.
GTTAATCATATGATTCTAAATATACTAGTTTAGAAGTATTTTCTTAGGGAATGAATGCTAATCAGGTTTTTATGCCAAGAATGTTAGTGACTATCTTTGGTGAAAAGTTAGCTGTATTTGAAACTGATGAATTGAATATTGTTTAAGAAAAATTTTTATGAGAACTTCTAGCAGTATTGAAGAAAATATCAGATTTTTTGATAATTTTGAAAGAACTATTCAGCATTTGAAATCAAAAGAAAGACAATTGTGGGATACTCATTTCTTTAGATGATAATTCCAGATAGTTTTGGATGCCAAGTATCTTTGCCAGTGATTATATGGCCATTTATGCTAGAGTTTGTCTGAGCTAAAGGAAACATCTGATATGGCTGACACTACTCCATGATATTGAGAAGGCCAGTTTTTCTTTGGTTGAAAAATTTGAACTTCACATATATCGGAGCTAGTCAACACATAGTAATGACTCACTTATCTCGGGTAAACCCCTGTGTGAATGACCCTTATCAATTGAGGTTAAATTGTCCTTTGTTTTTTAATCCTTTTCCATATATTACTCTTGCTTATTCATTTCACTTTTAAAATGTTCAATCTCATACCAATTACATTGCCATTTATTGACCAAATATCGAAAGAAAGGGGAGCAAGATGAATTATGTGCCACTGTTATCACACATATCATGAGCCTGTAAAAAGACATAAGCATTGATTAGAAATGTATAACAGTTACAGTAGTTAAAATGTGCATCAACGAGAGTTGACTGAACCTGAAATATGATTACCAATGCCCACTTAGTTCAGTCATTCTGCTTGTGATATATTTAACAAAAGAGAAGGATGTAGTTATGAAATAAAAGCTTGAGTACGTTTCAAAACTTCATTCTTTACCAAGAAGCCAGAGGAATTGACAGATAGGGTCATTTAATGTCTCAGATATGTGGTGAAGTCAAATTGAAAAGTTAGTTTTATATAGGACCTCAGACTTTTGATTGGCATCTGGAAAAGATCCAGTACGTGTACCTTTCATTGAGAGATATTTCCGTGAGTCAGATGCACCAATAAACCAATGATGATGATGAAACCAAATGATCCCAACTTGTTATTGTAGAGCAAAACATGTTGCCTGTAAACTAGAAGAGTGGATGAGCATCATGTAGAGTTTTGATGCACTTGATAAATGTGTGTGAGTAGTGTACAGTGCAAGAGTACAAAATGGTAGGTGAGTGTCAATTTTGTCCTGGATTGCATTATTCACACTATAAAAAGGGGGGGGGCAACTCTGGTCTGTTTTCCTTTGTTTGGTGATGTTTTCATTAAAAATTACAATTTCTGTGCTTTTGTGCCTATTTACCCTGTGGCTCAGTTTATAACTGTCATTACCATTTTCAACATGAAACTTCATCTTTGTAGAAACAGAAGAAAATACTTACAGAAACTTGAATGGAAGGTCTTTGAAGGATAGGAGACATGATAACAGACAATAATGGACCTATGCCATACTGACAGCAAGTGCATTTAAGCAATTTCATGTGGATGTCTGATACAAAGCCGTATAAGACAAACTTAAATAGAATGAATAATTGAATAGCATAGATTGAATTTCATATAATTAATTTTGAAGAAATAAAATTTCAAATTACTCTATTAATCAAAGCAAAGAAGTGGGATGTTCTTTTTTAAAAATAAAAAATGAACAAAAACCTTTAAAAAAATTAATATTATATATTCAAATTGTCGCAGTTTTTCCTGGAAGTAGTAATTTTAAAGTAATAGAAATATGTCAAGTTTATTATATAGATATTTCTATAAAAAATTGGTGAGTTTGGATAATCATTTGGTAGGTTTATTAATAAGTAATTTTGAAATGAACCTTCACTTTGATCTGTGATTACTGTAGCTGCAAGGTAGACAAGACAGTAAGTCGTTAAAGTGTTCTTATGGTTCCAGTAGACTGGCACTTTAAAGTACTGCAGAACTAACTGTACAGCTGTTTCACCAAACATTACCTAAATTTGATGATATGATTTTGAGTTACAGACATAATGTCATTATCTTTCATTTTCAAGTCCGTATATGGCACGTATTAGACAATATGTGATAGATATTAATATATATCTTACATGATGCATACAACTGGTTTTTCTTTAGAAGAAAAAGCCAACAAAAGCAAGAAAAGATCAATTTTTTTTAGGCTAAATTTATTTAAAAGTTGAAGAAAAGTTTTGTATTTGCAAAATATAATTAAAAGATTGAAATAGTGTAGAAATAACATTCTAAATTTTTTAAACTAAAAATGGTAGATAATTATAATTTAAAATGTCAAAATTTTGAAACAGCGTGTTTAATTATCTATTTTCTGCAATTTACATGTAAAGATTTATAACTCAACTTTATACTAAATTATAAATTTTTGATCATGAGCTTTTTTTTTATTTTTCAATCCAGGAAATGATGAGACGCACTTTACGAGAAGAGGGATCGTTACCGACATCGCCAACTAACAGCAGCTCTGATGGAACCTCTTCAACTCATACTAATATTGATCCCTTTTTGGGTGGTGATTCTGATTTCCATTCTCGTCAGGAAAGTGGTGATAGTGGTTTAGGTTTAGGTACAAATTACAGTTTGCCAAACACCCCAGAAGATTACTTGATGGGAATGGAAGAAGGAGCTGAAGGTAATCTTACTGACTGCAGATATTTAAAAAATATTCCATGTAAGCAGAATTCTGTTAATGAATGCATACTTGTAATCCACACTGAATACATTCAAAATTTGTTTGCAAATAAATTCAGTGTCAATTTTCAGGGAATTCAACAAGAGGAATATTTCTTCATATATGGAAGTAAATTTTTTAGCAAAAATATGATATATTTTAATTGAAGAAGTGAGTTAATTTTGTTAATGAAGTTTATTTAGCCTTTTCTAACCCATGTTGATACTTTTCTTTTAATCATGAATCTTCAAATTTTTGCTTTTGGATGTATATTCATCAATCTTTAATTTTGAATTTATATGATTAATTAATTCTGAAATTATAGAGCATATGCAGGAAATTATTTGTCCACGACTTTTCAGATGTTATGATCTAACTTAAATTCACGTCATCACTGGTTTTACATTCCACATAGTAGACTAATATCCTTGTCTCAGCAGCAAGCAGTTTCAAAATATTGAAAAAAGGATTTTTTTAGTATTTAAAATGGAAGACATGGTAAAGAAGAAGGCAGCTAAAGAACAGTTCTCTTTCAAGGGGCGAATAATTGGTAAAATCGAGGGAGGTTGGCCAAGATTTGAATATCCATCAAAGAGTCATATCAAGAGTTTGGACTCGCTTGTTAAGCACTGGGTTAGTTGATAGACAACCTGATCAAGGGTGAATAGGAACAGCAACTGCATCAGAAGACAGTTTTTTGTCAGTGTCGGCTCGAAGGAACCGTGAAGCGACTACAATAGATTTGGTTTTAAGACATTCAGGCTACCAAAGGAACTCTAATTAGCCATTCTACTGCTGCATGATAGTTTAACAAGGTTGAACTATATGCGAGAAAAAAACCAATGGTTTTTATCCCAATCACTCCACCTTCCAGGAGGGCCTGTTTAAATTGGTGCTACTTTCGCGTTCAATGGAGCCAAGATGACTAGGCCTGAGTATTGTTTACTGATGATCCATATATAATCGGAACAGTGATTCGGACTTGTTTTGATCTGGAGAAAGGAAGGAACATTCAGTTTGCCTTCCCTTGTATGTGAAATCCCATTTCCATGACTACAGCTGAATGGTTTTGGGGAGGAATCATGGTAAATAGCCACACCAAGCTACATATATTTCAAGGAGGTTCTTCAACTGAAACCCAATTTAAACTGTTTAGGGGTGCTTGTTGGTTCAATGTTTTTGCTAATTGATGACAGTGCTCCATCTCATTGAGCGAAAGTGATGTCAGAGTACTTGCAAACAGAAGATATCACTTGAATGGATTGGCCACCTTACTGACCCAACATGAAACCAATTGAGCATCAATGGGAAGCCTAGGGCACAAATTTCAATCCACCATAGTCTTCCCTGGACCTCCCCCAGGAGGTAAAACTGCACTTTTAGAAGAGTAGTATGTAATTTCAGAAAACTTTGGTAAAACCTATGAAATCAGGATGTGATGTATTCATATCTGTCTGAGGTGACCATACACCATATTAAAGAAAAAAATTTTCCACGAGAGGTGACTTAATTTTCCCATTATTTTTCAGTTTCCATAAATTTGGTTTTAATTTCAATATTTTGCAAATAATCAACTGCCATACTTGTAATTTATGTTAACTGATTTTTTTTGTACAAATTTCTATTAATAAATTTTCATTAACTATCAGTTACATTTTATTTCTGTCATTATTCTTTATTTTGATGACCAGTGTTGTTTATCAAGCAAAACTGAAAAGAGAGTGGACACATTTTAAAATTTGAAGCAGTGATAGTGATTAAGCTATTGTGGATTCAAAAATGTGAAGTAAACACATTCGTTATATCAGGAAGTGGGCTGTAGGAGAAAGAGATAAATAATACATTGAACCATTAAAGATTTGGTAATGTAAGTCAGAGCTATATGATGTAGGAGAAAGATGATGATAATTATCTGTTCCTGTCGTCTTGTCAATTTTATCTATCAGATCACTGTGTATACAGTTAGTATGCCTGTCTGGCCATGTGTCAGAAATTTAAATGTATTATGCCCTGTGTGATATAAAAGGCTTAAAATAAGATAGTATGCTTAATTTCCTCCTTATTGTGTAGTTTCTTAGAGGTTATCAGAACAGCTTACAAAAACTGCCTTAAACCTGTATACTAAACCATAATTAATTACACTTTTACTGCATTCAAAAGAAGTTCTAATTTAAATTTTTTTGTAAAAGCAGGTTTATACTATAAGCACTGATAAAACAGCAGATACTTATGTAATATTTGCCAGTGAATGTTTGAACATGTCACTTTAATCATTATTCTACATAAATATTTTGGTTGTGTAGTTTTTATATTTGATGCCTAACTTCAATCCTCCTTTCTGTTTTAGATGTATTGTTAGACATTGCTGAACTGAATCTAGAGCCTATTCCAGGGGCAGCTTTGGGTATTGTTCCTGAAAATATGGATTCTGAAGATCTAGTACCAAGTCTACAAGTGTGTATCAGTTTCATTTCATGTTACTTTTCTGTAATTACACTTATTAGATAAATTTTCCATAATCAAAACAGAGTTCATTTATGTGATAAACTAAAGCTGTATACTACTTAAAGCTTGCCAGTCAAAACTCTAGTGCAAGAAACTTTAAAATTTTGTCCTTTCATTTTACTAGTACTTAGTAGTAATAATTTCTATGAGCTATCTAAATATTTACAAATGGCCTTTAAGATTTTCATTGGAGAGCTCTTAAAAGAAAATTTGCTGCTGTATTAGACTTTAAAATGTTTACAATAACCTCATGTTTGAAAATCAATAACAATATTTAAGTTTTGATAAAATTTCAAAAATCCGTCTTGTTTATGACCAGAGTTTAATATAAAAATTAATCATATTAATTACCAGATGATTTTTTCCATCTTTTGATGGGTAAGTAAAAAAAAAAATCATTCAGTTTCAAATAGTTATAGCAAATGCTGTAATTTTCACATATTTGCTTGAGATACAACTTTGACTGTCAAAGTCCTTTTGTTATACACATGTTCAGAGGAGCAGATGACAGTGTGTTTCCTCAGCTGACCAGCAAAATCAATGGGGTTCATTCTTTTTTTTTTTTTTTTTTTTATTTATTCCACCATTGCCACCATTCCAAAGAATCTATGCTATTGCATCAGCCACATCAAATGTGTTCACATGCTTCAATGGGAGTAATCTAAAATTGATTATAGATTGAATTTATGTCATGTGACAAAATAATCCAATAATTGGATGTGTCCTATGTTAGATATGTGCCAATTTAAAGTATTTATTATAGTAATTTGTAGTAGCACGATTTTTTAACCCTGTTTAATACAGTAAAAGTCTTTGCTCCTTTAGTATTTAAATGGGTACTTTTCAATTATGAATCTCCCACGTTTTGTCACCTCTGAAAGAGAAGCCAAATGCAGGCTGAGATCCAATGATAGCAACATGTGGGCTATCATTGTGTGTAGTTATAAACTGTTCTGATAACTAGAATTTTTTGGGGGGGGGGAACTGTAAAAATTCATGGCTGGTGCAATAACTGGAAAAGTACTTTTGCCATGATCTAAAGAATTCATCTTGCTTCTTATAAAGAATATGGGTATAAAACTTGCCCTAGAATCTCTGTGTTTAAATATTATTTGCAAGTACATTAATATTATGTGCTCTGTTTATACAGGAAGAGTTCAATGCTGATATCTTGTCTGATGTTGAAGCTATTTTAACTAAAGAATCGGGTATGAAATGGCTGTAAAATGCATGATCATACAGTGAGTTAAAAGTTTATTATATATTTTCTATAACTAATATTTTATACAAGAATCATCACTGGTTTATATTTTTTATTTATGCACAAAATTTCTCTGTATATTTGGGAATCACTAATGTAATTTTGTATCAGCAAGAGGGATTATAAATCATAACTTCTTTGATTATTTTATTTTTTAATATGCTGTTATATTTATTGATGCAGTATAGAGTTTTGAGTTTCTTTATCCATTCATAACTTGCTTTGGACTTTAGTGATTTTATATCAGGAGTTCATCATATATCATTGAAGTGTAATATTTTGCTTCCCCCAGTTTATTTCGAAATGTATAAAATTGCTACATTTTAATACTGCTGAAGGTTTTTATCTCTTCTCTTAGTTTTTAAAGTGTAATAAATTTATCATTATATTCAAATTTGTGATTTAAATTATGCAAACTGGTTGCTGCTGTATTACTTTGAATTTAAGCCACAGTATGATTTGAAAATTGAAAAACTGAAGAACATAATAAAAAATAGTCATCTTTGAATTTAAATCCAACAAGACTTTAAAAATGAAAAATAAGAAAAAGATTTTTATTTACTTAAATAGATACTAGTATAAATATAACAAGTTACCTAACTACCTAATCTTTTGAACATTTTCTTCCAATTTACTATCACTTTCAGAACTTAAATTCTGTTCTTCATTAATGTACCAGACTACATTATTTTCAGTGCCATTTAAATCAGTGGTCCGAAGCTAGTGGACCTCAATTTTACATGGTCTGCGAATACATTTAAATATGTATTTTAAATTAATATGCCCCTTATAATTATAGAAACATAGATATATGTACTGAGCTTGTGACTGCTATTGAAGGAAAATGAGATAGAATGAGTAGATTGGGGCTTTGTCACCCTATCGCAAGCAGTGTATGCTTGTATGCCAAATCACATGACTTGGGTAAGGTGGGAGAACTTCTTACATTTGTACAATCAGTAAATTTAGTTCACCAGCGAGCACTTGGTGGTGTTTCAATATTTTGATGTTTCCAATTTTTTCCATTGAGTTGCTACTTCTGATATATACTTTCTTTGAATTGGCCACTAATTGTTTTCTGGAGACAAATTAATGTATGTCTTGTAAAACTAGTTTGTGTTTGTTATAATTATAACAACACTTAGCATTTAGAATTGTGCATAATGTTTGACTGTTGCTTTCATATGAAAAATTATCTTGGTGTATCAAAGTTGTATTGTTAAAAAACACTTGTGAAATTTTCAAACCACCAAATCAAGGTTTTTGTATCGTAATAAATCATCAAACTTGGGCAAATGCACAACAAAAGAATTCATATCTGAAAAAGGAATTTTTTTCATATAATAAAGAGAAGGAATTTAAATCATAATCCAAAAGTCTGCCTTTTAAAATACAAATTCGAGTACAGATTGTCAAACTGGGAGATTTTTTTGTCACCTACAGGACTGATATTATATAGAATTATGTGCATAAGATTGTAAAACTAGATTGGTTTTCATGAAAATTACAAAGAGTTGGCAAATATGCCATGTCTTTCATACTGCCATCTTAGTTCTAGGGTCAACAATTTCATTTTTGCAAATGTATTTATGAAAAAAAATTCATACACATGGAAGTGTCTCATAATGTTTTAACGCATAAGTGTTGCAAACAACAATATTCCTTATATTGTGAGAAGTTATCATTATATATAAATATATGAATGTTTAATTTTCTTGATGAACAATGATTTTCTAAATACAGTTCTGATTTCTTTCTAGGATATTCAAGAATCTTGTGCATGAGCTCAAATTATTTTTAAAAATCTCAGCTCACTTCTTTAGTAACAATAATTAAGTTTTGTGCCTTAATCTCGTGCCTTCTCAAGTTATAAAAGAAGATATCATTTTTAAGTGTGCATTTGTGATTCTTTAATTATGGTCTGTAAGTGACTGTGAATATTTTGTAATCTATGTTGAATCTTTTTTTTTCCCCTCTATGTTTAATGTTTTTTTTTTTTTTTTGTTTTGTGAAGGGAAGTGTTTGTGAATTTTTATGTGAATTTTTTTCTCTGTTGTTGCTTTTATGCAACATTTACTCAATGAACAAAATGTACTGTACTAGGAATTTTCATCATCTATTATTGTCATAGCCAGCCACGGAATGGTAGCTCACATGTGCCATTTGATTTTTGTTTGTGTTTTTATATTTTTTAGAAAAGTGTTTTTACCATTGTTTTTTTAATTATTATTATAATTGAGCCCTTTTTAGGAAAATATATACATCTTTGTTGTGTTTTTCGTCAATTAGTTCACTCCTGTATAATCAGATACTTTCTAGCTCTGAACTGTTTGCCCCATATGCAGTCAGTTCCCAATTAACCAGGGTAAATTACATCTACATTTCATTCAAAATCACAGTTAATCCATTGCCAGTAAAAACTCAAGTACTCAGGAAAGAGGAATAACCCATTTTTTAATTAATAGAAAAATGCTGCTAATTATTTACTTGTGTTTTTAAGCAGTTTAATCTGGCAAATGCTGATTCAATTATGTAAATGTAATTAGTGTTCAAAATAAAACAAAAAGAACACAGTGTAAATAATGAAGGAATAAGCATGATTTAAGTATGAGGAAACTAAATTAGGAATAGCATTAAAGAACCATATTTATAAGGTTAGATTGTTTAGATATGACAAAGAAGAGGGGCCTATCTGCTTAATGGAAGGGATGCCATCGCAGAAGTCTTTAAGAAAAACTACCTTATGTTCACTTTATATAAGAAGAAAACCACAAGAAAACACATATGCAAGCCCATTTGTCTAGGGCATAGATTCCCAACTTGTTTCTTCCTATGATCTTTTTTTAGAATAGTTTTATTCATCGACCTCCTTGCAGTTTTCTGCGTTAATATATAGCATGCAAGATTCATAATGATTGTGCGTAAATAACTTAAAGATAACAGACTAAAAAAAAAAGTAATAATATCAATTAGACCAAGATTGTGAACAAAAGTTTTGAAAAAAAAATTCTATTTATTTCTTACATTTTATTGTTTTTGTATTTTTATTATTTTTAATTTTACAATATAAACGAGTTTACAAACACAAAAACAAATTCTGATTGCACCAAAGTTCGATTTTAATCAATGTATTGGTTGCGCTTGATGTATTGATTATATATAGATATATTATTGACTGCTTTCACTGGGGACAAAGAGGTTAAAAATCAATAAAATTGGTACATAGCAACTTTAATTTTGGGATATTTCTCTTGGATGACTGTTAAATTCCAAAGTTTAGTCGACTTATGTGTTTTGAATTTGATTTATTTGTATACTAAGACCTTATATCAATAAACAATGAATTCTCAATTTTATTAATACGTTTTTGTAACCAATAAGATTTTAAGTATGACTCTGGTGCATATTCAGCAGTTGACTCCCCCAATCAGCTCTTTGGCCATCATGAACTGACCCCGTTTAAAATTTCATCGATCATCAGGGTCCATACCTACTCCATTGGGAATCCCTGGACTAGGTCAAACTACCAATAATCTGCAACCATAACCATTTGGGCCATTGGTTGGGCCCAAATATTTACCAGAGAACATGAACTATGTCATGAGTTCAGACTTGAATAAAAGAATTAGTTAACGCTTTTCTAAAATTGCATCATGTTTGTATATTCAAGTATATATATACAATTAAATTACATAATGTTGTAGATAAAAAAAAATTTCCAAGACTGTGACATCATCTGCTAACACTGCTGTAATCCCACTTATTTTTCTTTTCCGTTTCGTATTTCCCATACATATTTTTGTTTTACACTGATGGTTAGGGGTAGTAACTTTTTCATTGTGGGATGTGCAATAAAAAATGTAATTTTTTGACAGGGCTCAGTTAATCCACCCTGGATAATCTGGACTTGACTGTAATGAGCTGGTATTGTATTATCTGTTTTAAGGCATATCAGAGTTGGAAATAGGAAAGTTTAAATAGCTGTTTCAGTCGTAAAAATAGTCAGTGTTTAATATACCTGTGCCTAGAAGCAAAACTTTAGTTTTACCATCAATATGTACTAAAATATTTCTCTTGCCAATCTTTACATTGAAGTGCCTATTTGCCTTATATTTTCTGATATATAATCACTGCTAACATTTTGGCACATGCTTTGAAATACCCCTTGTCCCCCAAGAAAGGTTTTAGGCTTCTTTTCAACTTTGTGCAAATTTATTGTTTTATAATATGGTTATATGTAATAATATATTGTATTTCTAAGTGCCTTCAAAATGCCATAATCAAACATTTCAATTTAAAATGAAAACTGAATCTTGCAATCAAATGTTTAATATCTTAATTAAAATGTTTTTAAGATTTTTATTTGCACTATTTTATCAACACTTGCAGTCTGTAAATAGAATATTGTTAAAAGTATAGAAATACACATTTTCAACAGTATCCCATCTTCTTAATCTGTTAATGTATTAAGTTATATTAGGTGAATTCAAATTTTATTATTGTTAAATTAAAAAATTATCTTGATCAATTTGTTAAATTCTGCACTCATATTTGTCATCATGTATTGATTATTCTGAATGTGTTTTCAATTAAAATTTTAATAACAAGTATATAGATAAATAATTCTATTAATTGGTTAAATTTGCAATGTATAAATATATACTATAATGCATCAGTTTCAAATTACAAGAACTGAGTGATTTTAAAATTGCTTTGTTATCAGTCATTTTATGCAGTCTTCGTAAACATGCTAATTAAGTTTCAAATTTTTTTGTACATCTGTATTATATACATTTTTTAAAAATTAAATCACATTTTTAACTTGCACATCTTAGCATATTTTATTTGCACATCATCTATATACTTTTGTAAAAAGAAAATTTATAGTGAAGTAAGTATATGTGTAATCAGACTGCTCATAGATTTAAGCCTATAAACTGTTATATAATGCATGTTTCCTAATTAAAATACATAAAATCAGAAGTTTGGTTATATGTAAAATCTAAAATGGATTCTTATAGTTACGCTTACAATGTGATGAATGCATTGTCACGAAATGCAGCATTTTCTTAAGTCACAAATGACATATCCTTAGAGGGTGTTGGCTTTTTTTTTATTCTATAAATGAATTAATTATAATTAACAAGTTGGTTAAATCATTATTTAACATTTTAGCATGCAAGTTTTTAGTGTTGAATCAGCTGGAGGTTGAAATCCATTATAATGAATTAAATGATAAACTGATAAGTTTTTTTAAAGGTGTAAAGAAGTGAGAAAAGGCTAGGTGTTTTTTTTTTTTTTTTTTTTTAATTTAATTGCATTTGTGTAAAAAAAAATCTGAACAAAAAAAATTGGTTTTAATTAAAAAGATATAGTATTATTTTGATTTAATTAAAAGGTCACAACCTTGCATTAGATCTACCCAATAATATTTTTTAAAATAGTTAAATGATAGCAATTTTTGTAAATGTAAGGTTCCATCAAAACTTATTTAAGACTTTCATTTGTGTAGGGGGGTATTGTGCAAAGTGAAATAAATTACATACGAATTATTTGAAGAACTGGCAGTGACATGCTTTGATAATTTAAAATTTTTTCTATCTGATCACTTTTTCAGCTCCTTTAAGAACAGCCTATTTTTAAAAATAATCTGCAATAAAATGCAACTTAAGATAACATAAAATTAATTGGGGCTTTAAAATATTGCAATTAGACTATTTTTTTAAGCTTTATAGTCTAGTTTATATATATAATGAAAACTGGTAGAATGTCATAAAATGTACATAACAGTTTTTGTAATACTGTTTATGCAATTTGTCATGTAAAGAACATAATGCTGCAGTAGCAGATATGCAAATAAGCTGCAGTTACTTTCTTGGCCAAATACAACTTCTAGCAGATTAACACCGTTAAACTGTTTGCCCTGATGCTACTCAAAATGCCATTGTAAGAGTAACTATTGTTTCTATAGTTAAAGATATGTTACCAGACACAATTTATGAATTTTGCTGTCTCGAGCGGCAGGGGTCGCCAGCCTTTTTGTCCCTAAGCACATTTTCTAGAATATCTGTTGAACGGCAGGCACCATTTACTTTTTCAAGGTGAATTTATAGTTGAATAGAGTTAATAAGTACATGCACGTAAAAAAAGAGATCGATCGCATTTCGCTTTGTGCTGGTATCTGTGTTCGATGCAATTTCTATTTTGTCAAAAAGGAGAAAATTTTATTGGACACTAAAACAATTTATTGTGATTGCACAGCGGCAGGCATACATTAAACGATTGGCGGGTGCCATAGTGCCAGCGGGTATAAGGTTGGGAACCCCTGCTCTAGAGCTTATGCAGTATTAATGAATGTATTAAGTTTTGTTTAATACATTTTTTTATGGTTGATAGTTAAAATTTTGTCTAGCATTATGGGTGTTAGACATATTCGGGAAATTTAGAAATCCTTTCTTGCTTGCAGTAATTGCAAGCAGAAAAAGGATTGACTGCTATTAAACAGAAAAGAGACTGTCCATGTCTTGCCAAATATATTCTTTTAGAGGTTTATTTAGTATGATTATCCAAGAAAATATATCTACTTACTTGAAAATAAGACCCTTCTTACAATTTAGGCTCAAATTTAAGGAATAAATGTTAGATGAAAATTTATTTATCTTGCAGTAATTTGGAGAAACTTAGTCTATTATCTTTCCCTTAGAATTTCTTTAAAATAACGGTACTCTTATTTGTGGCCCAAAGACTAAGGAAACATTAGTGATGCATTGCTACATATTTGTTTTCATGCATATCATTAAGAATGCAAACCTAAATTGAAATTGCTTAGATAGATAAATTCATTATAATTAGCATTTATATATATCATAATTAACTGTGCAGTTTATTTAGTATTCAATTGTGTAATTTTTGTATGTAGTATTGATGATTAAATGTATTCTTTTCATTCTGCAATTGCACTTATCAAAATACCATTTAGAAATGCCTGACCAACTTTTCGGGGGGGAAAGGTAATAAGAAGCTTGGGGTCATATTTTCAAGTAATTATGATAATTTTGAGTATTGGTACAATTATGCGTTTTTTAATGTATGAAATACTTTAAACCTTTTCACTGCATATCCTTTTTACCATAGATCTTCGATGTTTTTATAAACGTCTGTGTTTTTTTTTTTTTTTTTTTTTTTTAAGTTTTGTTTTGTGGCATGTCTTTTTCAGGACACGTCTTCTGCCAGAAACCCGCAAAAAAATGTTCAGCTTTTGTCGTAACAAAAGTATAAAGGAGTGAATGATTTCAAAGCAAAAATATTTCAAGGCCAAGCTATAATGTATAACTTCTACTGTCATGTAAATTATAATTTTCATATCATTTCTTTTTATGCCATATGTCTATAGTCAGTTCATCCTGATGACAAAAGTTTACTCTCAGTTTTCTGATGTCACATTTATTATTGTTCTTTCATCTCATTATTAGCCTATGATCTGTGCCAAAAAATATAAAAGTAATTATATTTGATTTTAATTCTCATGTCACACATTCTTTGTATTTTGATTTTAATTTGCATGTACATTTATTGGTATTATATGTTTTGGAAACTCATAAAATAGAAGTAATAAACTGAGTGCAAATTTTTTGTAAAAATGTTTGCTGTGATTGAAAATTCCTTTCAAACATTCCAGAGTTTACTCTGACTGATTATATAATTTTTCAGCAATTTCACTGATTTATATTTTATAATCTGGGTTTATTAAGGAAACCTGATATGTGAGCTCATGTATTAATATGCGAATTATGCCTGCCACTTATTAAAGCGTGAAGTCAATATCCTATTTGTTGGGATAATACTGAGGACCAGCAGGTCCCAATGTATGCTCCCCAAAGCCCTGTTACTTAAATAAATAAAAGTTGAATGAAATAAAAGAAGCAGAAAGTGGAATCAAAATAAGAAAAATGAATCCTTCTTTTTTTTTTTTTTCCCAATCGCCAGTGAACTATTTAGAAAAAAAAGATTAAAGAACAAATTGAATTTATTCCCATGTACAAACCTGGTCACTTTTCAACAAAACTGCCTCAAGAGGATTCATGCATTTTTCATACAGGTGGACGAGCCTCCCCAATTCCCATTTTGAAAAATGTTGCTTCTAGTGATATGCGATTAACTTGAGCTTTGTCTTGAAGCTCCTCCTGGGTCTAAAATCTTTGGCCTCATAGCCAGTTCTTCAATTCAGGGAAGAGATGAAAATCTCATGGCATTAAATCAGAGCTGTATGCTGGAGGTGCGGGCATACTCATGGCCCATTTTTACGTTGTTGTCAATGACTTGTCAGAGCCCCTTCTTCTGAATAAAGTGAAAGTTTTAAGGGTGAAAAACAGCAAAATAATAAAAAACCTTTACAAGATGAATGTAATAAGTTGTGCAAGTGTGACCAGAATGAGTTACATAAACCATGCTGGTAAGTATTATTCTGTGTTTAAGGGTTCATAATGAATTAAATGCACACAGAACCAATGATAATTTGATAAAATTTATTTTTCTGAAAGAGCCACTCTACAGTTCTGGAACTGAACTGAAAAACTCAGAACTAATGTTCTGTCTGGTCTTATGTAGTTTTCTCTCGTCTGCTAGGAAATCATCAGTGCCTTCCATTTCTTGAAATTACTGCAAGTCATTTACGGTTAACATTATATACAGGCATCAGTTACAGTTATACAAGGACCAGGCTAGTATGTCGGCAAGTTTGATGACTTTTGGCGACAAAAATTAGTTGCTAAAACCATCGCCAGCTTGGTGGTATCTCGCCAGTTTAGTAAGATAGCCATTTACTTCAATGTTAAATAGAATTACTCTTGTAATCTTTTTCTAGCAAAACTTTACTTTCTTAAACCTTTCCATGTTACATTATGGAAAAGATACTAATATTTCACACATAATTTCACTAAAATTATTTACATATATACAAAATTCGTAACAGTATCTTTATGTGCAGGAATAAATATATTGTGGGATGTTACTAAAGAAGCTTGCTTTGTCTGGATTTCCATAAAACTAACACCTCCCGAGAGTTGTTACATTTGAAATATGTAAATTTCACATTTGGCCAGTTTTAGTTATTTTTTTCCCTTTCATATATAAAGTACCTATTTTACACATTTCAAATCAGGCTATTCTAGGGAGATTTTTTTGGTTCTTTCAGGTGGAGGGAATCAGTAATTTACACATTTCAAATTAGGACTTTTTTTTTTGGCAGATTCCATACAGTTAGTATAGGTGGCAAGTATAGATCAAGATCTATTCTCTCTAGAACATAACCATAATTGAAAGCTATTTTTCAAAAGATATTTGGTATATAAAGTGAAACCTAAGTATGGGTATTTTGTCATGCTTTTAACTGCATTTTTTCTATTATAAAGTTCTTTAATTTTGTATATTTTGAAAATCTGCAAGTACAAAATTCTACCCCCCCCCCATTACTCCCAAATTCCCACATTTTGTCCATTGTTGGTATGATATTTTGAACTAGTTTGTATATTGATCATTCTTTGTTCATGAAGGACTTAAAAGTGAAACACAAATAAATTTCTTTGTAAAAACCACCAAATAAGGAGTTGTACACATTTTGAATCATGTCAAAACAAAAAACACACTCTACTCATGGCACTTACCAAATGAAAAATGTTCGATGAAACTTAAATTTGTTTTCCTATCAGGGATCATTCATTTCTCCGATGTGATCATCAGATCTACAAGCCTAAAGAATATGAAGAATGGATGAGGAAGTCCTCCCCCCCCAAAAAAAAATTATTTAGTGTGATATGAGTAGGCACTGATCAAATTAAAGAGTTCAAGATGTGAGAGGAGGCTACTTTATATAAAAAGATAAAATGAAACCAGTGTCAGATGAAAGCTATGGTGGGCATATCAGAAAATAAAATAAATTAACCTTCAAGCTATCATTAATGTGGCATTTTATGGTCTATAGCCAATGTTAAGTCAAGGCATTTTCTTCCATACACGATTTGAGACAAGATACATTTACCCCAAGAAAAACTTGCAGCACTCCTGTAAGTGTGTAGCCCTTAGTGAAGAAAGGAATTCAGTTAATTAAAAGAAGGTTGGGGATGTGGAAAAGTGCATTCAATACATATCGGCCAAGTATACAGACAACATCATGCTATAGCCAACAACGGGAACAGAAAGCTATGAGGAGAATGGAGATGACGAATAAAAGCTTTATTATTGTTGGGAACTTTTTGTCTTTCTCTAGTTTTCTTTATTATATTTTTAACAGCTTTTCAGTACTTTCAGACTTGTTTATATAACAAAATAAAATTTAGTTTTTAATGCTATTATTAGTCCAAAGGGACTTTGTCTCTGAAGAACTATTATTTTCATTTTGCGTCGTGAACACTAAATGTCAGGTCACTTTTCAAACTGTTGCCACCAGATGTTGCAGCCCTGTATTATGTATAAAGAAATTAAATTGTGATAAAACGACGGTACCTAGAGCCATCGAATTTTGAATGACGTAATCCTGCTGCGAATATGGGCATCTGGGAACCCAAATTTCAAATTTGTTTTATTATCGATTTCATATTTTGTAAAACTTTAACGATTTTTTGATTAACAAACTCAAGGATTTCAAAGTAAGCAATGGCAACGTTGTACAGAAAAAGCATTTTTATCTCCAGCGCGTGAAACTATGTATAGGAAATTCTAAAGATATGCTCAGTTTAAAATTATTTTGCGATATTGTTCTTTAACTGAATTTTATGGTTTAAGTGTGTAGCGATCTCGTCGGACTATATTTCTTAAAAGGCGTGCCTCGGAGGAAGACAACGGAGAACAGGTGGTGATGCGTCTCGAGGAGAGGAGAAAGCAGACAGGCGTCGCCAGAACGCACTAACTCTGAACTTGATGTTGTGAGGTACGCAGTAAAAATGTTCCTATAAGTTTCGATTTAGAAATGCTGTAATATTATTCCTGCGCGTTTAACTAACTTGTGTAAAATAAGTTCTAACTATTAATGGAAAAGTGTCATCTTACTTTATAAGATTTCATCATACATTCAAATATATATTTAGTAGTAAAAACCTCCTAAATTGGTGACCTGTTGTCGCAACACGCACATGGACTAAAAATTGTGAATCTTATTCCATCGATGAAGCACGAGGCTTGAGTGAACTTTACCTCATCGGAATTTACAACTAGTCAGTTTCTCTTCCGAAATATTCGATTTATTTGATAAAATGGAAAATAAGGGCAGAGATCAAGCCACTGGGAATATAGCACATGTAACGGTGAAAGCTCCTCCCTTCTGGCGAGCAAATCCGGAAATCTGGTTCCGGCAGATGGAAAGAGTTCGCGTTGGCCGCCGTAATAGTGGAGTGCACGAAATTTCACCTTATAGTTTCCGCTTTACAACTTGAGGAGTTAGCGGTTGTCGGAGACATTATTCTTAACCCTCCAGTCGAGCCTCCATATACGGCGATCTAAAACCGTCTGTGTACGCAATATGCAAATACGGAAGAACAGCGGCTCAGAGACCTCATTTCCGGGATGCAGCTTGGCGCCAAAAAACCGTCACGCCTCTTACTGGAGATGAGAAGTAAGGCTGGCTCACGAATGAGTGAGGATCTTCTTAAATCGCTTTTCCTGCAACGAACGCCAACACGTGCACAACAGATTTTAGCCGTTTCCAGTGACAAGCTAGCCGAAATGGCCGTTGGTGTCATGGCAGCCACCGGAAACAGTGCATCAGTATTTGAAATAAAAACGGAAGACTCTGCGCTGAAAGAGTTATTAATGGATATTTCATCTAGCCTTTCTCGGATGGAAACACGTTCCAGATCGTGTTCATCCAGACGAGAGCAGCGGAATAAAAGAGGCCATTCAACAAGCCGCCAAGGATGAGGTAATATAGAGCACTGCTGGTAGCATCAGCGTTTCAAAGAAAAAGCTAACAAGTGCACAAAACCCTGTACCTTCCAGGCGGAAAACTAGTGCCGGCGTCACTCGACTCTTTGGGTGACGGCAAAACCGAGATTTACCGTTTGTACCTTTCAGATAAATCCATAGCCTCAAAGTATTTGGTTGATACGGGACCAGATGTCTCGGTAGTTCCGCCCACAATTACGGAGCGCAATCAGCCAAGCGTTAACGTTTTGCCGCAAATGGGACTACGATACCTACTTTTGGCCAAAACTCCTTAAATTGGGCTTATCTTTACGTAGAGAATTTCATTGGCCGTTTGTCATCGCTGCAGTCTCTCAACCTGTTATTGGGGCTGACTTCCTTCGTCACTTTGGATTACTGGAGTGTTTGGTGGATCCACTTACCCAACTACGTTCCAAAGGCACTGTGACTACAAAAGATATAACTCACATCAAGGCAGTGAAAGGAGATACTAACTTTCACCAACTGCTTTCCGATTTTCCTGCGCTTACAGAAGCTAGTTCAATGCCGCGAAACATTAAGCACGACATTACTCACTGTGTTGAGACTATAGGCCCACCTGTGTTTTCACGGCCGCGGAGACTTTCAGCCGATAATCTTAAAGCAGCCAAACAACTATTCCAGTACCTAGTCGAAACCGGAATCTGCAGACCCTACAAAAGCTGCTGGGAATCCCCTCTGCACATGGTGACCAAAAGCAACGGAGATTGGCGATCATGTGGAGATTATAGGAAATTAAATAGTGTCACCATTCCAGATCGTATCCTGTTCTTGACATACAGGACTGTCTTAAAGTGTTAGATGGGAAGCGGATATTTTCAACTCTGGATTTGGGAAAAGGTTATCATCAAATTCCCGTAAGAGAAAAAGACGTGCCAAAAACAGCCGTTTTTACAGGTCTCTTCGAATATTTATTAATGCCATTCGAGTTATCGAATGCTCCGGCTACATTCCAGAGGTTTATTCATCACGTTCTCAACGGTTTGGATTTTTGTGTACCATACTTTAATGATGTATTGTTAGCATCTGAAAATTACACCCAGCACATTCAGCATCTTAAGATGGTTTTTCAGCGATTCACGGATTATGGCTTAGTACTAAATGCAGCTAAATGTGTTTTGGGTAAACCAACTGTGAAATTTCTAGGACATATTATAACTACCTAGAGTATCACTCCTTTGCCAGAGAAAGTTTTAGCAATTGTGAATTTCCCGAAACCAGAAACTGTGAAAGAACTTAGGCGTTTTCTGGCTATGTGCAACTTTTACCACGGTTTTATTCCGCAAGCTGCAAAAAACCAAGCAATATTTAATACTTACCTAAAGGGAGCGACGAAAAACGACAAAAGACCAATCTCAGGGACGGAAGTAACCACAGATGTATTTGTGAAATGTAAGAAAGATCTGTCAGACGCGACGATCTTGTACCATCCTTCATCAGAGCCCCCACTCACAATTGTAGCAGATGCTTCTGACACAGCTATGGGTGCAGTTCTTCACCAACAAGTTGAAAAAGGATGGCAACTTCTTGCTGTTTACTCAAAAAAACTATCTCCAACACAACAGAGGTACAGTGCATACGATAGAGTGCTCCTCGCGTCATATATGGCCATAAAGCACTTTCGACATATGGTCGAAGGTCATAACTTCATTTTATTCACAGACCACAAACCGATTACATTTGCATTTCGTCAAAACGAAGATTAATGCTCTCCACGACAACTGGACTTTATCAGCCAATTTACGACTGATATTCGCTACTTAAAAGGTTGAGACAATGTGGTAGCGGAGGCACTGTCTCGGATTCATATAACCACTATTAGTACACCAACCACTATCGAATACTACCAGCTTGCTGAGAAGCAAGAAAATAATGCAGAATTGCAAAATCTTTTATTAGGAAATTCGTCTACCTTACTGCTGAAGCCCCACTCTGTTGGTCAGCCTCCAGTTATTTCTGCATTGTAATATCTCCACAGGTCGCATTCGCCCTTTCTTTCCACGGTCATTTCGTTGAACAGTGTTTAGCAGCCTTCACTCTCTCTCACACGCAGGAGTTAAAGCTTCAGTAAAGCTGACCGACGAAAGATATGTTTGGCCTTCAATGAAAACGGATGCCGCATCTTGGGCTCGCGAGTTCTTACACTGTCAGAAATCTAAAGTGACACTCCATACCAAAAGTAGAATTGGTGTTTTTGTGCCACCTAATGCTAGATTCGAACACTTGCACATTGACCTCCTAGGACCTCTCCCTCCAACCGAAGGCTTTCGATACTGTCTCACATGTGTCGATTGTTTTTCTAAGTGGCCAGAGGCATTTCCGTTAGCAGGTATATCTGCACAGACTGTTGCAGCAGCCTTCTACGCAGGTTGGATCTTCAGATTCGGATTCCCGCTCCGGCTAACTACCAGGGAAGGCAGTTTGAATCATCACTCTTCGATGCACTAATTAAGTTCCTGGGTACAGAACGCAAGAGTTGGACCCCCGTCCTTGGGCTGCCTTTCGGGGTGAGCTGTCCAAGCTCCTGAGACTCCCTCGCCGACGACGCAGACCCGCTCGACACCGCATATTTCCATACCATCCGCCTGCAAATGCCCAAGTTGAAAGATTTCATTGGCAGCTGAAATCCGCAATTATGGCACACAGCAATAATCAGTGGACTGCCGTATTGCCTACAATTTTACTAGGTTTTCGAGCCACTTGGAAGGATGATCTGCAAGCAACCACAGGAGAAATGGTGTACGGAACTCCAATTCGTCTCCCAGGAGAATTCCTGTGCCCTACTCCTGAAACTCCAGTGACTTTTGTCGGAAGGCTTCGTGAATCTATGCAAAGCCTCCTACTTCCTACAAATCAACCTCATGGCGAGTAAGCGGTATTCGTCAGCAAAGACTTAGCCACCTGCAGTCATGTTTTTCTTCGAACGCATGTAGTGAAAAGAAGCCTTCAGCAGCCATATGAAAGCCCTTATGAAGTGATCAGTTGTCACAATTTCCATACAGGGAAAAGCTAAAACAGTAAGCATCGATATGCTTAAACCAGCATATGACACAAGAAAAGATGCTGAAGACTCAGCGCCCGTAAGCAATCGCCGAACTTCCCTCCCAGCAACAGAGGATTCAAGAGCAAAATCGGATATACCTATGCCGACAGCAGCTATTTCTGCACCGAACTGTGAATCATCGGCAATGGTAACTTGCTCCCGCCGACGCGTACGCTTCAGATCCCTGGACAACTAAAATCTCGCTGAAGCTGGTCAAAGAACGTCTATGTAAAGAAGGAAAGGCCCTATAGACGTAATGTTAACCAGTTTGTCTTCTACGCCGCTAGAAAGGAAAGGGAACATTCGTCAAGGGATTTGGCGACTGAACTTGTTGCGAGAATTTCCCCTGTATGATGTACCGGACCTGGACGAGATTTTCCTTTTCCGCCACGTGTAAAGGAAATTGAGGAACACGGTTTAAGATGAATCGTTCATTGACCTAGGAAATGATGAAATATTAGGTGAAGTTTTACATTCATGTCTGATTTTATACCAGTCAATATGGAGGGAAAAAAATGGAGTCACACAGCTTTAAACTCTTGATAAACGTGATCGTCGAACTTGTTCGACCTTCGAAATCAGCTTCGAGCTTTGGCGCTTTTTGGCGACAGATATTTCACGCATGCGCAGCTGTTTCCGTTTTCTTCGAAGAGAGCCACTTCTGGTGCTGCTAAGTTTTCCTTCTTAACACTACATATTCTTTGCGCTAATGGGGGGGCTGCTGATACCGATCTCGTCGGACTATATTTCTTAAAAGGCGCGCTTCGGAGGAAGGCAACGGAGACCAGGTGGTGATGCGTCTCAAGGAGAGGAGAAAGCAGACAGACGTCGCCAGAACACACTAACTCTGGACGTGATGTGAGTTACGCGGTAAAAACGCTCCTGTAAGTTTCGATTTAGAAATGCTGTAATATTATTCCTGCACGTTTAAGTAACTTGTGTAAAATAAATTCTAACTATTAATGGATAAGTCTCGTCTTACTTTATAATATTTTATCATGCATTCAAATATATACACTCTTAGACAAAAAAAAAACGACGCACCGAGAAGATATAATGCAAATTGGACACAAATTGATATGCATATAGGTTTCGACGGAAAATGCAAAATTTTACATTTTGGCTGCCAATGAATGAACGGTTGTGTCTACAGCGCATCTGATCTGCGCAACTGGCAGGATATTTAAGAGGAGAAATTACGATTCCAGGTCATAAATTCTTCACGAATTTCATTCCGTGTACTCTAGTAGACAACTCTTCCGGTAGGGTGGCTTCCGACCTAAGGAACATTGCCAAACGAAATAACTCTCGTAGACAGTAACTATGCCTCGCTTATAGGTGCGCGAACGATATGCGCAAATGTCAAAATTTGAGAGAGGTTGTGTAGTTGGGCTGAAAGAAGCCGGTTGGTCTTATCGGCGAATAGCTCGACATTTGAGTAGGAGCGATGTTGGCAGGAATGGATGAACCATATGCACACACCGTCAAGAAGGAAGCGGTAGGCCTAGAGAAATTTCAGAACGTGAAGACCGAGCAATCTTCAGAGAGGCACTCACAGCCCCAGATGCATTATTATCATCTATTTTGCATGCAACTAGTGCTTCAGTGACCGCAAGGACCATCCATAGACAGCTCACAGAAAGGGGGCTGAGGTCACGGCGCCCCTTGTGTCGACTACCATTGACCTCTGTACAACGCCAAACCCGTTTGCAGTGGTATCGAACTCATTCGCACTGGAGTGTCACTGACTGGAATAGAATAGTCTTCAGTGATGAGTCCCGCTTTGAATTGAGCCCCGATGACAAGCGAAGGCGAGTCTGGAAGCGCCCGGACAACGGTGTGATACCAACCTGACTGTCTTCCGGCAGACAAGCCGACAACCAGGAGTGATGGTCTGGGGTGCCATTTCATTTCATAATAGGACCCCTTTCGTTGTCATCCGTCGCAACCTTACAGCACAAAGGTACGTCGACGAAGTTCTAAGGCCCGTTGTGTTGCCCTTCATGTCAAGCCACCATGGGCTTACATTTCAGTAAGATAATGCCCCCCACACTGCACATGTTTCTACTGCTTTCCGAACATTACCTGTGCCAGCAAGGTCGCCGGATCTCTCTCCTATTGAGCACGTTTGGAGCATTATGGGCAGGGCCCTCCAACTAGCTCGGGATGTTGACGATCTAACGCGCCAGTTGGACAGAATTTGGCACGATATCCCTCAGGAGGACAACCGCAACGTCTATTAATCGATGCCAAGCCGAATAACTGCTTGCATAAGGGCCAGAGGTGGACAAACGCGTTGCTGACTTTTTCACTTTGTGAAGTTCTGCCACTTCAATAAATCATCCAATTTTTCTCAAACTGTAATCATTTGTTTTTCTGTACTTCTGCCGATTTTCGTCCCATTCGGATAACTCTTTCTTGGTGCGTCGTTTTTTTTGTCTAAAAATGTATTTAGTAGAAAAAATCTCCTAAAAGTGCGAAGAAAATGATATTTAATAAATAAAGGTAACACACAAAATGTTAAAAAAACACCCCTTTGGACGTAATTTAAGATCTGAAACATTTCAGATTTTCTTTTTTTATATTATCCTTTTCAATTTTTTTAAAAATTTTAGTCCAAAGGAGCTTTGTCCCTGAAGAACTATTGTTTTCGTTTTACGATTTCATCATCATGGGTCATCAGGATACAATTTGGCATTTAACGTTTAAAATATGCTTTTACCTATATTTGAAGTTTTTTTCAGAGGGCGCTGGCTTTGTTTAAATGTTTAAGAGGCTTTATTTAAAGGTTAAGAGGAGTGCTCTCGCCGAAAAGGCGAATCCATGGACGAGTGCCGCCACTAACGGCTAAAAGAGTCTTTTGAGCTATTGTATGAGGAATTTGAAGATTTCTAGCTTAGAGAAGCAATTAAAAATTTACCATTTGGATTGCGATGAATGTTTCTTGGCCTTTTGACAGTATGTTCAATATTGGGTTGTAGTTTACAAGTTCTCTTATACGGTGATATTCTGAATTTTGCATTTTCTGGAAAAAATTATGACATGCAGAATGTATTTCTTCATGTATGGAATCGATCTTCATTTCTTTGAGTATTTGTTTGTTCCGAACATACCATGGGACGTTTAAAATCATCTTTAGTAATTTATTTTGAAAAACTTCTAATTTTTCAAGACAGGTTTTAGCAACGGTGCTCCAAGCAGGAATACCGTATAGTAAAATGGGTCGAATCATAGTAAGATATAGTACACGTTTTGTTTTTATATGAAGTTTCGAGTTTCTCCGTAGGAGAGGAAAAAGGGCAATAACCCCTGCGTTAGTTTTTCATAACGCATTCATAGCTTGTTCTTTAAACAATAGTTGTTCGTCAAAGAGCACACCTAGGTATTTAATGGAGCTGTTAACTGGTATTTGAACATTTTCAATATCAATTTCGACAGGAGTATTCTTTTTATGTCTTCGGAAATAGTGGTTACATTTATTTGGGTTTCATTTAATTCTCCAGCTCTTTAACCAATGATCAATGATACTAACTGCGAACTTTAGATTGCCCGTAGCGAGTTGCGGTTTTAAAGACTTCGTAAGAACGACAGTATCATCAGCATGTTTAGCGATTTTTGCATTTAATGGCTGTGGCATGTCATTTATAAAAAGATATTAAATAGGATGGGCGCTAAAATGCTTCCTTGAGGGATGCCACTTTTAATTATCTTTCTATTGGAAAGATTTTCTAATTCGAACTTGAAAAGTACGGTTTTTAACTAGGAGTATATTAATTTGATGAGATTGATAGGGATAAGTGCTTTTTGCATTTTGAAGAGAAGGCCAGGGTGGCATACTCCATCGAATGCCTTTTCTATGTCTAAAAAGCAGCAGCCACAGCACTTTTCTTAATAAAACCGTCAGCAATATATTCAGTCACATTAACGAGCTGGTATGTGGTACTATGTCCTCGGCAAATTCATATTGTTCGGAGTCGATGATATTATTCTTTTCGAGGTCATTAATAAGTCGAATTTGAATAATTTTTTTCGAAAATTTTACCAATGCATGGAAGCAGGCTTATTGGGCGGTAACTGGTGGTTTCTTTCTAATCTTTGCCTGGTTTGAGGAAGTTTATGACTATAGCATACTTCCACTGATGTGGGAAATAATTTAAACGAAAGCAGGCATTGAATAGATTTGTTAATAATACGATGTAACGCCAGGAAAGTTCTCTGATAGATTTATTGGAGATTGAATCGTATCCTTGTGCTTTTCTGATCTTGAGTTTCTTAATGATGTTCTGTACTTCTCTAGGGAAGGCACGTAATAATAATTTACGCCAGTTCGATGAATTAAATTCTCGTTGAATCCTTGGACTTCTTTTTCAGTTTCAGGATCGAAGTTGGGATTAGGAGTAAAGGTGTTTTCAAGCTGTTGAGTTAAAACTTCGGCCATTTCCTGTTCAGAATACTCCAGTCCATTGGGGGTATTGAGTGGGCCGATGCGATCCGCAAATGGCTTTATAAGAGCTCTGGCAATTTTCTAAATAAGCGCAGGTTCATATTCCATATTATCTAGGAGTTCTTCACATTTACGTCATCTATAATCACTGAGTAATTTAGATATTTCTCGAACTTTTCGATTAAGGAGTCTTTTTAATCTGGGGTCTCCAGTATTTCTCCATCGTTTTGCCAAACTATTCTTATCTTTGAGTTTTTCTCGAATATAATCTGGAAGTGAAGTTTGAGAGCGATCTGCTTTAATGGTAGTAACTTCCTTAGAGCACTTTGAATTCTGGAGTTTATTTTATCGATTTCATTTTCGATATCAGAAATGTTAGCAAGATTAGGGTGAGCATTTGGGATTTCAATAATAATGTTACGAATTTCACATTTATTTGGCTATTTATTTAGAATTGTAATTAGATTTGCTTCATGTTGCCTTAGCAACGCAGACGATTTTTGAAGAGAAAGCTACGTCGAAAAAAATAACAATAAAAATAAAAGAGCGCGTGCATTTAATGCTTAATAAATAAATATCTCGTAATTACTGTTGCCATCCAGAAAAATCGTGATTGTTCTACTGATAATTAAAAAAGACTTATAAAAGCCGAGGTGAAACACCTCATCTCAGTTGTTGTTGTTGCTGTTATACTTGTAGCTGTAAAAAGCGAACTGCTGTTTGTTTACTTAATGCTGTATTGATTGTAGCGATTTCGCTGTGAGATAGAACTATTTTATCTGTTTTGAACTGAGTTTTTGCTAAACGTTTGAGATATTGTGATATTGTGCGAAGATCTGTGAAGAAATATTTCAGCATTTTAATTTATTTCTTGTGGAAAGAATAAATTTTTGTTAACTTTTTAACGACTTGTGCATTCAATATATAACGAACCCGTACGCACGTAACAATTTTTGGTGTCAGGAGTGGGGTATTTTGAATGCCATTAACTAGAGCAATGGAAGAACAATTAAGGCAATTTATGGCAGCCTTTGCTGCATTTAAAGATGAGATGAAAGATTCTGTTAAAGAAGAGATGAAATCCGTTAAAGAAAAGATGGAAGCTTGTCAAGAAAAAATGGAAGCTTGTCAAGAAGAGATGACAACTGGTCAGGAATCTGTTAAAGACGAAATGAAGGCTTTTCAAGAATCTGTAAAAGATGAAATGAAGGCTGTTCAAGAATCTGTAAAAGATGAAATGAAGGCTGTTCAAGAATCTGTAAAAGATGAAATGAAGGCTGTTCAAGAATCTGTTAAAGATGAAATGAATTCTGTTCAAGAAAAGTTGGAGAAATCTGTTAAGGAAGAGATGAGAGCCGTTAAAGCAAGTCAAGTAGAAATGAAAAAGGAAATTACTTGCATAATAGAAAATAAATTTGAGGCTATGGAAGGCAGAATAGACGCGGTTGAAAATAAAGTTTCTTCTGTCAAAGAACAAATAGAAGATAGAGTTTCTGCCGTAGAACAACAAATCGATTACAGAATTTCTGCTGTGAAAGAACAAATTCAAGAAAGAGTTTCTGCTGTGAAAGAACAAATTCAAGAAAGAGTTTCTGCAGTGGAGCAACAAATTGATGACAAAGTTTCCGCAGTTGCCAAAGAAGTTGATACTTTAAAGAAATTCGTAGCGACGGCAGGAAGCAATTCGGATACTTTTAAATTCCTAGCCATGCCTGCGCATCCTTCTCTGAAGCTATCGACATATGATGGGAAGACCTCCTGGCAAGTGTATAAGACACAATTTTCTATAGTTGCGGAAGCAAATGAATGGGATTCCCAAGCTAAGGCCTGTCACCTTGCGGCTTCTCTGAGAGCAGACGCAGCGGATATCCTTCAGACTCTTCCCGAAAACAAAAGGCTAGATTTCGAAGCTCTGTCCGGCGCATTGGAGCTGCGTTTTGGAGAGAAGTGTTTAAAAGATTATAGCAGGCTTCAGTTAAAATCCCGTCAACAGAAGTCTACGGAAACACTCCAGGAGCTCGCCACGGATGTTGAAAGGCTGTCCCACCTCGCCTTTTCGGAGTGCCCGACAGAAACAAGAGAAATCCTGTCCCTGCAATACTTCATCGACGGCATCCGGGATCCTGAAATACAGAAAGCACTGCGAATGGCTGATGTGAAGGACTTAAAAAGTGCTCTGGTGTACGCCATGAAATTTGAGGCAGCACAGCAAGCCACTCGTAGAGACCGCCACCCAATCAGAGCTGCTCACATACAAGAACCAGTGGATCCAATGACTGCTCGCCTAGACGAATTAACCAGAAAGGTGGATGCTTTGACACGGAATACTGGTGACAAGAAATCGTTCGTAAAGTGCTGGAACTGCGGTGCTGAAGGACACATTCGAAGAAACTGCAGAACACCCCAGGGCACGGATGTTAAAACCGCGCCTCTCAAGAAGGAGGGAAACTAATTCGTGGCCATCTCGCGGGGCGGAGGTTGCCAGATAATGAAAAGCCCCAGTTTAAAGCGCTTCAGATTTCTGCAGTGAGTGGCGGCAATAACGGAATTTTCATCATGGGACAAATCAATGGAATTCCTTGTAACATGACGATCGACACGGGAGCCAATGTTACCATCATTCGAAAAGATTTGGCTCAACAACTCGAAGGTAAACTTATCTGGACGCCGCCCTGCGTTACCCTCCAGACTGTGTCCGGGGAGAAGATCGATATAGAGGGGAAATTAAACGTTAACATCACGTTTGGAAGTGCCACTTACCATCACACGGCCTATGTAGCAGAAATTACAGACCCTTGCATACTCGGATTGGACTTTTTAAGGAAACACAATTTTTCCTTGGACTTTAAAAATAACGAACTGCATTCTGCCTCTGAAGACATAACTTTATTCGAAATTAATGATGAAGGAGTGAAATCTATCCACAAAATAATAGCTCAAGACGATATCACAATACCGGCAAGAACAGAAATTTTACTTCCTGGATCCATAGCCGAAAATAGAAATTTCCGCTACGGCGTCATGGAATATCCCAAGAATTGTAATAGCCCTAAAGGAGTATTAATAGCCTCAGCACTCGTCGACCTATCAGGGACCGTTATCCCGGTGAGAGTTGCCAATGTAACTGATAAGGCGAGGGTTATTAAGAAAGGTGAAGTGGTTGCAGAATGTACCCCAGTAACCAGCGTTGAAAGAAAAAGTAACATCTCAAAACCCGTGTCTTCCGACAACATTATATCGGAGTTACTGCAGAATGCGCAATTAAACGATGAAGAAAAGAATGCTGCCGAGCGTGTTATTAAAGATCTTCAAGATGTTTTCTCCCGTTCGTCTTCTGACGTTGGTCGAACCAGTTTGACTCAACATAGAATCGATACTGGTGATCATCCACCAATCAAGCAACATCCAAGACGTCTGCCGATTGCGAAACAGGAAGAGGTACGAGCACTTTTAAAGGACATGCAAGAAAGCAATGTCATCGAGCCTTCAGCAAGTCCCTGGGCATCTCCCATCGTCCTGGTGAGGAAGAAAGACGGATCAACCAGATTTTGCGTTGACTATCGCCGGTTGAACGAGGTTACGAAGAAAGACAGTTACCCTCTTCCTAGAATTGATGACATTCTGGATACTCTTTCTGGAAGCAAGTGGTTCTCGACACTTGATTTAAAGAGTGGATATTGGCAGGTAGAAATACATCCTGATGACCGAGAAAAGACGGCATTTACTACAGGACAAGGACTTTGGCAGTTCAAGGTGATGCCGTTTGGGCTATGTAATGCGCCGGCTACATTCGAACGTCTAATGGAGACTGTTTTAAAAGGTCTTTCATACGAAGCCTGTCTGATATACCTGGATGACATCATCATCGTCGGGAATAGTTTCGAAGAACATTTGGAAAATCTTAGAAAGGTGCTTCAGAAACTGAAAGAAGCCAATCTGAAGTTGAGTCCCGCTAAATGCAAATTATTCAGACAGGAAGTCACTTATCTCGGACATGTCATCTCTGCTGAAGGTGTGCGCACGGATTCTGAAAAAGTGTCAGCAGTTAAAGACTGGAGACGTCCCGAAAATGTCCACCAGCTGAGAAGCTTTCTAGGACTTTGCACCTACTATAGGAGATTCGTGAAGGATTTTTCTTCCATCGCAAGACCCCTTCACAAGCTGACAGAGAGCAAGCAAAAGTTCGTGTGGACAAAAGAATGTGAGAATGCATTTAAGAACCTGAAGGAAGCCTTAACATCTGCTCCAATCCTGACGTATCCTCAGCTCGACAGACCATTTATTCTCGACACGGATGCGAGTAATGAAAGTGTCGGCGCTGTTTTGTCCCAAGAAATAGAGGGCCAAGAACGTGTAGTAGCTTACTGGAGCAAGTGCCTATCTAAACCGGAGAGGAATTACTGTGTCACCAGGAAAGAGTTGCTCGCCATAGTCAAAGCCGTAGAACATTTCCATCATTATCTATACGGCAGAAAATTCCTGCTCCGCACAGATCATGCATCATTGGCCTGGCTTTTAAATTTCAAGAATCCTGAGGGTCAGATAGCCAGGTGGATACAGAGACTCCAGGAATATGACATCACTATCCGTCATCGCAAGGGACAGTCGCACGGAAACGCTGACGCCTTGTCTAGAAGACCTTGCCCAGAAAACTGCCGATATTGTTCCAGGGTCGAAGCTAAATACCAACTGGTTAATCCAGTCGCACGGCAAATTACAACATCAACATCGGCTGATCCAGAACCATGGAGTGACAAGGAAATCAGGGAAGACCAGATGGAAGACTGTGATATTAAACCCATAATTGCGTTGATGGAGACCTCAAACAGAAAACCTACCTGGCAGGACATTTCGAGCTATAGTCCCACGACAAAACAATATTGGGCTCTCTGGGACTCACTCCATATTCGAAACGGCGTCTTGTACCGAAAATTCGAATCGGATGATGGAAAAACATTCCGATGGCAGCTGGTACTCCCAAGATCCCGAATCCCGGACGTCCTTAAAGAACTACATAGCAGCCCTGCAGGAGGTCACTTCGGAATAATGAAGACCTTGCAGAGAGTTCGGGAGCGTTTCTACTGGAATAATGCAAAGGATGACGTGCAAAAGTGGTGCCGAACTTGCGATGCCTGTGCAAGTCGGAAAGGACCGAAGAAACGCAGCCGGGGGAAGCTGCAACGTTACAATGTAGGAGCACCTTTTGAACGTATCGCCTTTGACATCTTAGGACCTCTGCCACGAACTGCTGATGGCAACAAATACATCCTCGTTGCCATTGATTACTTCACCAAGTGGCCTGAAGCGTATCCTATTCCTGATCAAGAGGCTGTCACAGTAGCAGAGATGATGATACAGCACTGGATTTCCAGATTCGGAGTGCCTCTTCAGTTACATTCCGATCAGGGAAGGAATTTTACCTCGGCTGTAGTCAAGGAACTCTGCAAGCTACTCGGCATTGACAAAACCCAAACGACGCCTTTACATCCCCAGTCGGACGGTATGGTAGAGAGGTTTAATCGAACCATCCTCAATAACCTCTCATTAGTGGTTTCCAGAAACCAACAGGACTGGGACAAGAAGTTGCCACTATTTTTACTGGCTTACCGCAGTGCTGTCCACGAGACTACCGGCTATTCCCCATCTCAGATGCTCTTCGGTCGTGACCTTCGTCTGCCATGTGATCTTTTGTTTGGTCGCCCTCCGGATGCGCCTTCATCGCCTGAGGAATACATTCAAGACCTCCAGGCCCGGTTTGAAGTGATGCACAACTTTGCACGAGAGCGAGTCAACTTGGCGACGGAGAAGATGAAGACCCGCTACGACACGAGAGCTACTGGACATCGTTTCAACGAAGGAGACAAGGTGTGGTTATGGAATCCGACTCGTCGAAAAGGACTTTCTCCGAAACTACAATCACCTTGGGATGGTCCTTACACAGTCCTAAACAGGCTGAACGACGTCGTGGTTCGGATCCGTAAGTCATCGAACTCTAAACCTAAAGTCGTTCATTACGACAGGTTAGTTCATTACTATGGCCATAGTACGTAGTGTATATAATTGTAAATAGTAATGTACATAGTATAAGACCATGGTCCTATTTGTATTTAGTATTTGATTTGTATTTGTTAAGTAGTAGTATTTGATAAGTATTTGTGTTTAATAGCATTTGTATTTGATAGTATTTGTACTTAGTATTTGAATTGTATTTCGCGTTGGATAGAATTTAATTTGCTGAAAGTCACTTATTTTAATTATTGTTTATTTTGTTATTATAAAGTAATGCTTATTATAGTACTGATGTCTTAGTTATAAGTTTGGCTTCCTGTCCAGGGATTGTACTGCCCGGGACGTGCAGTCCTTGGGAAGGGGGCAATGTTACGAATTTCACATTTATTTGGCTATTTATTTAGAATTGTAATTAGATTTGCTTCATGTTGCCTTAGCAACGCAGACGATTTTTGAAGAGAAAGCTACGCCAAAAAAAAAATAACAATAAAAATAAAAGAGCGCGTGCATTTAATGCTTAATAAATAAATATCTCGTAATTACTGTTGCCATCCAGAAAAATCTAGAAAAATCGTGATTGTTCTACTGATAATTAAAAAAAAACTTATAAAAGCCGAGGTGAAACACCTCATCTCAGTTGTTGTTGTTGCTGTTATACTTGTAGCTGTAAAAAGCGAACTGCTGTTTGTGTACTTAATGCTGTATTGATTGTAGCGATTTTGCTGTGAGATAGAACTATTTTATCTGTTTTGAACTGAGTTTTTGCTAAACGATTGAGATATTGTGATATTGTGCGAAGATCTGTGAAGAAATATTTCAGCATTTTAATTTATTTCTTGTGGAAAGAATAAATTTTTTGTTAACTTTTTAACGACTTGTGCATTCAATATATAACGAACCCGTACGCACGTAACAATAGTACTAAATTTCTCCCAGTTACCAATACGTTCGAAAATTTGTTCATTTTGTTCAAACCCATTTAGGATAAATTTAACGGGTAAGTGATCAGATGACATTTCCTGCAGGATCTTCAAGGTGAGGAGTTTGAATAATATTTTTAGTGATAACAATGTCGAGAATTTCCGAAGAGCCTGTGTAGTGAAATCTTGTAAGGGTTTCCGGTCCGAGTACTTTAGATTATTGTGAACAGCAAAATTATCGAGGACGGTGCCATTATGGTTCGTTCTACGTGAATTCCGAGATGGATGTTTAGAATTTAGATCTTCACCAATTAATAATGTAAGATCTGTTAGTTAAACAGTCCAGGTCTCTGTCGTTAATTTGGCTTCGTGGAGGATTATATGCGGAGGTAAATAAATAAGGATCACCAGTTCTGCTGTAAATGATAACCGCGGTGTGCTCAATGCATGTATTTCTAGACACCTCGTATAAAGTTGATATGAGATGATTTTTAAGCTAATGAGTGTGCCTGCTCCTCTGTTATGTAGACAGTCGTTGCGATATATTTTATATCCAGCCATTTTAAAACGATCACAGCGGCGTAAATGAGTTTCATTAATAAGCATTATGTCAGTATTACGTTTACTTAAAAAATGCTGTAATTCAGTATCTTAACGTTTAACCTAGGTATTTTATTGGTATTAAAATAGGCGACATTTAAACTATAAATAGTAGTATCTGTTATATGTAAAGTTCTTTGCAGAATTTTATGGGCCATATTCCGTGTACATTAATAGGTCGAATGCTTCCATCCCAATTTGGATTTTGTCGAAAAAGAATTTTGATTTTTTAAATCTTTCAAAGAGGATTTTAGTCGTTTGAAAGGTATTTTTAATCCAGGAAATGAACGACTGTAAGTCATCTTTGATGGAACCACTTTCTGACTCTTGAGTAGGAGTCTTTGAAGATTTTTCAGTTTCCTTTTGAGGTAGTGACGGAAAGTTTTCTTCATCATTCTGTGGTGGTGGTGAGTTTCTCTGAGTGTTGGTGTTTGTGCGTATATTTTTGGGATATGTCTCACACCCACGATAGAACGCAACGTGGGGTCCCGCACATAAACAACACTTGGCGGGAAGCTTTTTGTCTTTCTTACAACTTGATGTTTCGTGACTTTCACCACATTTTAAACAGCAAGATTTATGGTGGCCGTGCCATTTAATATGTCCATATCTTTTTCCAGTTACAGCTTTGGTCCTGGCATTGGTTTAAATTGTTCAACGAATATAGCAAGTCCCGTGAGATGGGTTAAATTAAATATTTGTTTGCCTTTTTCCCGTCGAGCTACCTCTAAGAATAGCGGTAAAGCTTTAATTTCGCCATCTATTTTCCTAGTAATTTGTTTTACTTAATTAATAGGTATACAATTTCCTACTAGGGCTTCTTCAATTTCAGCAACTGGAGTGCGAATTGGGAGTTTTTTATTGCTGCACGAATAAGTTTATCTTATGCTAAAGGTATGGTAAGAGCGTTGACGCTCCTCTAGTAGAGTAGTAACTTTACGATAGTCATCAGGAGTAAAAACTTTGATGTGAATATCTCCACCTTTCAAATTTCCTTAAATTTTCTACTCCATGCTTAAGTATATCATCTCTGATCGGTGTCCAGTGATCGACGTTAGCGACTATTATAGGGAGAATTCTCCCTGCCTTTTTACGCAGTGTAATAAATTCAATATTGGGGTTTTCATTCGAGTTACTAACTTCCACTTCATCGTTATCAGATAGAGTACTAAACTTGTTTTGATGGGCATAATCATGGTCTGAAGTTCACTTATAGTCCGTTTATGAGTTTTTCGAGGTTTAGTCCATTCTGTTCCAGGTTTTTTAAGTGGGGCAGTTTTAGCGGTAGATACTTTTCGCTTTTTTGATTGTTTAGTCTTGGCTGTTTCCTAGTTAGCGCACTGGCTGAATAATGTCAATACTTTGAATGAGTTTTTGAGATCGTACGGTTAAATCTTCAGGTACGTGAGGATCATTATTCCTAAAATGATTTACAGTGTTTAAGAAAAGTCCATTCTTAATTTGATGGAGTTCCTCTAAATTAGTAGAATCGTATTTAGATTCAAATAGCTCAAAATTTTGTCTAAAAATATCAATCCTAGCATTGGGATCCACGTCTTTTACCGTATCCATCATTAAAGAAAGTAAAAAGAAGAGAAAACAATATTTACTTTAACAACACCTAAGCTACGAAGCCTTGTCAGTATCAGAAAAACTTATTCTCTGCATCATCAAAACAGTAAATATTTAGAACGAACCTCGGAGTTCAAGCGAAAAACTCACTAAGCATAATTAGGCTTAGCTACACGGAACACGAAAACGCTATTGTTTCAGTTTCACTTATAATAAAAAAAATACAAAGTCACAGTAGAAGGAATATCACTTAAATTGCACTTAACATATACCAATTAATTACAATTTAAATAAACTTAAAAACGCAAAAAAAGCATAAATTCAAGAGCTCACCAACTTCTATGCCAAGGTCTATAGAAGGTTGACGTCGTCTGACATTTTTCGATTTTGCGTCTGAAACATTTAATGTTTGAATCACTTTTCAAACTGTTGCCACCAAATCTTGCACCGCTGTATTATGTTTAAAGAAATTAAATAAGGAAGAATCTGCATAAATGTAGGTATATTTCTCCAAAATGTGATAAAACAACGGTACCTAGAGCCATCCAGTTCTGAATAACGTAAGTTTCCACCCGAATATGCGCAGCTGGAAGCAGAATTTGGAATTTGTTTTCTTATCTATTTCATATTTTGTAAACCTTTAACGAATTTTTTATGAACAAACTCAAACGATTTAAAGGCGAGCAATGGGAACACTACGGAGAAAAAAAACCTTTTTATCTAAAGCGCGCGGAACTGTGTATCAAAAATTCTAAAGCTATACTCATTTTAAAATTATTTTGCGATATTGCTGTTAAACTGAAAATTTATGGTATAAGTGCGAAGAACATGATATTTAATAAATAAAGGTAACACACAAAACGTTAAAAAACGCCCCTTTGGAGGTAATTTAAAATCTGAAACCTTTTAATTTTTTTTTACAGTGGATAGATTATACTGTAACATTTGTTTTTATAAACAGTAAGAAATGTTTCATAAAAATGAATATGAAAATTTTTCCTATTTTAGAATAAAAGAAAAAATGTCATGTCATGAAAAAATGTAAAAAGGGGATATGTGATCTTTTTTAAAATTTTCTGGGATGAGAAAGCATGAACAACTAAATTGTTTTAAAAATGCTGAATTACATAGATTCTAATTATACCAATCTCATAATTTTTTTGCTGTTGACTTCTAGCATTCTTGTGAGGAGTGGGATGGCTTTTTGTTGCTCTTGTAAAATTTGACTTTTGTCACATAGGCCTCTTTTTACAACTACTGATTCAATCCCCCCCACACACATTCTACGACTTAAATTTGGCCTAAAAACCAAATTTTATGAAATTTGTTGAGAAACATGCCGAATAATTCATGGATATAGTAGTTTGGTGCATTTTGTTTACTTCCCGCCAAGTGTAATTCACTTGGAGAACTTCTCAGTTTATGTTACCATATTTGCTTACCATTTCATTTTGAAAGTGCGGAAAAGGTGTTTCATTTCTTCTTTCTTGGAAATATTTTTATTTTATATTATGCTTTTTAATCACAGTTGTTATTTTTACATTCCTTTTTTTCTTTCTTCAAATAATTACTTTCAAAATTTTTAGTTATTCATTCACATTGTGTACTTTAAGCGTGTTTTTCATATAAATGTTCTTTTTTGAAGTTTGATTTTATTTATTTGAATAGCATTTCTTTTGAAAAAGTACTTTGTGACCCAGTATTCATCATGATGATTTTGAAAAGTGCATGCTGCATTAAAAGAGAAAATGTTAGGAAGCACAGTTAATATGCCTTTTAATGGGCATTCAGAAAAGGTATATAAATAAGAAATATGAATGTTCTATAATTTAATTTAGAATGATATGCATATAAACAGTTTTCTACAGTTTTATCGTTGTGCCTTTGCTTTACATAATTTTCTTGTCGTGTATTTAATTTGTTAAAATATTATGCATATTTCTGACTAAGTTTAAAATTTTCATTTTTTAAATCGCAAAATACAAAAATATGAAAGACTAAATTTTATTCAAAATAAATAAATATTTTATGTTCTTAATGTTTTCATTTTTTTTCTTAATGTCTTATTGAAACTTTAATGCCTTAAAGATATTCTTGAAGCATTCTACAGATATATCTGCAGTCCTCCTCCCTTTTCTATTTACTAGATACCAAACTCACTTTCGAAACAGCCTTTTTTCTGACATTTTTATGAGTAGAGATGTC
>KK119128.1:193303-252117 GCA_000611955.2 Stegodyphus mimosarum
AAGGTAGAAATTTAACTAGAAAGATTACCCATGATTGTATTATTTGTAGTAAAATTAAACCAGTCACTCTTGAGCAAATTACGGGTTCATTACCCTCAGAGCGTGTGAATCCAAGCTCACCTTTTAACCATGTAGGTACCGATTTTTGTGGCCCATTTTTTATTAGGTACAAGGAACAGACGAAAGGAACTCTCCATAAGGTATATTTAGCTCTTTTCATTTGGCTTATAACAAAGGCAGTGCATCTCGAATTAGTAAGTGACCTTACGACGGACGCCTTTATTGCCACCTTAAGGAGATTTATTGCTCGACGTGGAAAATGCTCAGTCATTTTCTCAGACAACGCTAAAAACTTCGTTGGCGCAAATGCCGAATTGCAAAGAATTAACAATTTAATTAGAAGTCCTAATAAAAAATTCGCAGATTACTTAGCTGAAGAAGGAATAGTTTGGAAGTTTATCCCCCTCGGATACCTAATTTTGGCGGGCTGTGGGAATCTGGAATTAAATCCGTGAAATATCATTTAAGGCGGATTGTAGGTAACGCAAGGCTAACTTTCGAGGAGTTATTAACTGTAGTAACTCAGATAGAGTCTGTTTTAAATTCTCGTCCGATTACTCCTTTATCTTCCGATGTAAACGATCTAGAGGCCTTAACACCAGGCCATTTTCTCATTGGAAGACCTTTAAATGCTGTTGTAGAGCCTGAATTAATTGATATACCTGAAAACAGACTCTCAAGATGGAAACGAACCACCAGATTTGTCCAATTGATATGGAAACGTTGGCATAGGGACTATTTAAATACATTACAACAGCGTTCAAAATGGAAGGTAGAACGAGCAAATATTAAAATAGGTATGTTAGTACTAGTTAAAGAAGATGAACTCCCTGTGAATAGATGGGTGTTAGGGCGCATTATAAAACTTTTTCCTGGAGTTGATGGTAAGGTTAGAGTAATAGAAATTCGAACTGCAAGAGGCATCATAAAGCGTGGAATTACAAAAATCGCAGTACTACCCCAGGAAGAAACTTCTTAAGTTAGTTAAGTGTGTTAGCTTATGATTATAATACTTGTTGTATTTTGGATAAAAATTTGTATTGATTATTGTAAAATTTCGTATTGAAAATCGATTACTATTGTATTTTATTGCTACTGCTAATTGCTAACTGATTATTATTGTATTGTTATGTTGTAATTGTAATATTTTGTATGTTATTATAAGTATTATTGCAGGAAATTATTGAAGCCACCCTTCAATGCCGGGGGGTATGTTCAGTCATTAGGACAGTTGGCTGTTAACTTCTTGGCGCCTTGCATGGCGCATATGCTCATTAATTACAGTAACCCTGTAACGCTCGCTCTGAATTTTTGTTTTTGCTGTTATTGGTTGTCTGAGTAAATCATCGCTAGAAAGATGGCTCGCAATTGTAAAATAAATTAATTAGTATACAGTCCACTATTGTTAAGTTTAAATTGTTTTGCACGCATCGCATGAACAATAATAAATAAATTAACTTAAATGCACTTAAGTAATATATATTTGATTTAGTTTAGAGAATATAAGGCTACTTATCCGAAAGCTCCTGTTTTCCTTCGGATTGCAGAATGAACAGCGAGGAAGATGAGACCCCTTTTGGACAGAAAAACTGTCACATTTGAAAGCGAACACTTCGGAGGAAATTTTTTTAATTAATTAAGCCTTTTTAAGTTTCGGAGTCGGCCAAGCTGCTGTCTCCATCGTTCGTGATCCTTAGCAGACAGACAGACAAAGAAGACAGATGTCTTGTTTTGCACCCGCTAAGTCTTTCTGCACCGATGGGCGAAAAATCAAGCTAGGGTGCGAAGGAAAGGTATATAGAAAATGGGCAATTTCGTATTTCAGAGGAGAGTAAAAAAGGAACTTCGTATACTTTATACGAGAACTAAAGGCCAGGAAAAAAATATGGGACAAAATAAAATGAAAAATAAATGGCCCAAAAGTAATGGAGAGGAAAAAAAAAATAAAAAGGGCCTATAGAAAGAAAAGGAAAGGAAGTAAGAAAATGTCCTAAATACGATTGTGTCCAAACAAAAGTATATATTAAGTAAGGTAACATATAGTATTGCGGTATCCAAACATATTCATACATTTTTTTTATCAAACATCATCAGACAAGATCATAAAACCATACACAGTGCGAGAGCATATCAGCAAAATTAAATAAATATCAGAATTTTTTTGGTTAATAATTTTTTTAACATTATATTTATTTAATAATTTAATCATCATAGTTTGCTATATATTTGTACCAGTCTAACAAGTTGAGGCACACTTTATTAGTATATGCTCATAACTCTAAGAGATGTATTCAAGGAAATATAAATTAATCTTATTGTTTTCTTTATTTGCGAACTGAAAAAAAAATTGCAATCGAAAACAGTAAAACTGCAACCTTTTACATACATCGATGCCCAAGATCCCCTTTCCCCGTCTCGAAAAATTCCTCAAAGTGGCCCAGATGGGGGAGTGCTAACAGACGGCGTCTACTGATAAGGATAGCGTCACTACAGGTTACAGGGAAAATAAGCATACGATATAAAGCAATTTCTAACCATTATTTAATGTCAGAGGCCTACAGCCATAATAAACAAATGAATTTAAATGCACTTAATATATATTTGATTTAGTTTAGAGAAAATAAGGCTACTTATCTGAAAGCTCCTGTTTTCCTTCGGATTGCAGAATGAACAGCGAGGAGGATGAGACTCCTTTTGCACAGAAAAAACTGTCACATTTGAGGGCGAGACACTTCGGAGAAAATTTTTAAAAACTTTTTTTTAACTAATTAAGGCTTTTTACCAGAAAAAACAAATAAATATTTCGCAACTGGCCATGCCGCTGTCTCCATCGTTCGTGATCACAGCGCCCCCTCTTCGTGATCCTTACTGGAAGGCAATATGAGGGTCGAATTACGGTTACAGATAATAAAGTGAACGATTATATTTATTCAGTTACTATACCTATTATGGTGATACAACGAACGGACACAAACGATCGCCAAATTTGGCGATTAGTGGCTAAAATCTGTTGCGAGGTTGGCGATATCTTATCAAATTACCGAGATTTACTCAATGTTAAATGAACTTGCCCATATATTCTTATTTTTCCAGCATTACTTGTATCTCTAGGTTTTTTTTTTGTTGTTTTGTTACATTACACAGAAAAATATAATTTTCCACATAAAATTTATATTTTTTTAGACGATGTCTAAAAATTCTCATCCCTAAAACATATTTTCTTTAACGTACTCAACCGCTTTCCTTTTTTATGGCCATTTTGTTTTACTTGAACTCAAAAGTTTAATAATGACAGAAATTTGAAACCAATATTTACAATCCCTATAGTTTGTTAAAATTATTGTGCTACACTGTTATTGCTATTTTTATATAAAGTTTGATTATCCCAATACGGATAATCACACTTTGTTTTGTTCAGCCCAGCCTAGTAGTTAATCCAACGTAGTACTATACATAAAACATTTAGAAACGCTTCCTAAAGTATGATTTCTCCACAGTGTGCCTTACTGTAGGCACACTTTTCCATGTGCAACTCCACACACTACTAAAAATACATTAAAATTCTGCAAGGATCAATAAGATCAGTTTATATAGCCCCATCAATGGGTGCTATACAGTTAATCTGAATCCTTGTCACATTCAAACAAGGGCATGACCCTCATGTGACATCCTCGTGAAGGTCGTCACGTCGAAATCCTTGTCACATGGTCTAAAACACAACTAAACAAAAGGAAAGATTCTGTTGTACAATGTCCACCAGCAGCTGAAGTCTGCTAGTTCAAATTCTGGTGAATGAGCTGGATGTGCAGACATTTTCATGGTTTTTCCTATATTTAACATTAATAGAAGACAGGTTCCTTTACATTTCGCCATGAAGACATCCCTCCCTCTATGCTATAACATTATCTAATAAATCCAAATCTGCTGCACAAGGTTTTAATAAAGCTTTTGGAAAGGTGATGAATATCATACCCCCTCAATATTACATCTTTAACTTACCCTCTTGTCTGTGTAGGCTAACCTAGAGTGCTAAACCTAGTCACTGCAAAACACCTTTTTTTAAAATTCACTTATGCCACCATGATATGTACATGACTTTTGTCTTTTCAAGGTATTCGATGCAGTAGTTTCATAAATAATAAAAAGTAGTGGTACAGTGTTAATTTCCACACACTTAAAAATCTTTTAAAAGGACTGGTAACAATGGTGTTATTCTTGTAGAACTGACTTATTTAATCTCATTAATTTATTTCATTTTCAGATTCTACTATCAATATCAACACACTGTTTTCACATAAATGATTCAAACCCTTACTTTTTCTAAACTTTTTGTTTCAATATTAAAAATATCAACTACTTCACGATATTCATGTGTATAAACACACTGGCCAATGAATTAGAAACCTTTGAGATTTTCACTTGAATACATGCTGGGGATGAAGTATGCAATTTTTTTTATGACGTGGGTTACACGTGGTTAAAATGCTAGTATAAGTAAGGTATAAGAGTGCTTTTCACAATGAATGAAGTAAAACAGGAAAAAAAGCAGATCTTTCACCATTTCAAAAAGGGCTTATTGTCGGTGCCCATTTAGCAGGAGGCTAAATTTTAAAGACAGCAAATCTCACTGGGTTCTCAAAAGCAGCCATATCAAAGGTTTTTCACAAGTTGGAATCAGAATCCACAGTCCTTCTCTAGACGATGTAACTCCAGTTCGAGCACAGTTTTCCAAGAGTGATCGGCAGCGTCTCCGATGCATTGTACGGCAGAACAGGAACTTTAAACTGTGCTTTAACCGACAAAGATCGTTAACCATAGCTTTTCCAAACAGATTTCAGCTCAAACCATGCGCACAGAATTGCAGAGGATAGGAATGCATAGTCGGGTTGCCTGTGAGAAAACCACTAATTTCTACTCGACATGCAAGAATTCGCTTGCAGTGGTGTCAGGAAAGAAGACACTGGACATCTGAGGACTGGAAACGGGTAATGTGGTCAGATGAATCAGGCTACACATTATTTTGCCCTGATGGAAGACGTCGAATTTGGCAAGAACTTCATGAATCCATCTTGCCTTACTCGTACTGTGCAAAGATCTGGTGAAAATATGATGATATGGGGTATGTTCTGCTGGCATGGAAGTGGTGCCCTGATGTTCCTTGAGGGTAAACAAACAGCCATGAGATACCTAGATATACTGGCAAAACAAGCGCACCCTGCAATATTGCATTTTTACTCTGATGGCAACAGATACTTCATGGACGATAATGCAACTATACATCGTGCCAGATGTGCTCAAAATTGGTTCACTGAACATCAGTTTGACTTCCAACACCTATCCTGGCCACTGCATAATTTGGACCTTAATCCCATTGAAAATGTGTGGGATATGGTGGAAAGACGCATTGAACAGCACTCTCCTCTTCCTCCTAATTTACAAGATAGCCAAAGCTGCATAGCCAACGCATGGTATTCTCTGGATGTTTATGCACTCCAGAAGCATGCAGACTCAATGCCCAAACGAATCAGAGCCGTTATCCGTGCAAAACGTGGTCCAATAAAATATTTATCTTGGGTTTCTAATTCATTGGCTAGTGTGTAATAAACACACTGGTCTTGATTTGCTCTCAAAATATCAACAACTTGTTAGCACATAATGAAGATACCAGTGAGCAGGAAGATTTACTTCAAAGCATAAAATATAGATAACAATGGCAAGGATTTATACTTTGAATGGTAGATGAAAAGTCAATAGAGAAACTTTGAAATGCTAATTGAGGCATAAAAGATGTGAAACTATCTTAGAGACCTAAATCTTTGCCTCC
Source organism: Stegodyphus mimosarum (assembly GCA_000611955.2). NCBI lineage: Eukaryota > Metazoa > Arthropoda > Arachnida > Araneae > Eresidae > Stegodyphus > Stegodyphus mimosarum. The sequence goes on from KK119128.1 coordinate 199,188, forward strand.
ATTAAGTTCTCAAAACAGTAATTTTCCTTAGAAATTCCTCAAAAAGGCATCCCCTCCCGAGGCAGATAGCCATTCTGTGCTTTACTTTATTCAGTTAAACTAAGTTTTCAAAATGAAAATAAAGTTTCATATCCTGGAGAAAAATTTGTCAAAGGGCAATTTCAAGTTATTCATTATTACATAATAATGAAGGAAGTTTTTATCAGTAATGATTCATTTTAATATACTAATTTAAAAATGTGCTGCATCAAAAAAATTCCAAAGGTTTAGTAAAAATTCCCTTCCCCAACTTTTCCGTGTTCTAGAATTAAGCTTATGTTCAAGTTGTTTTAAATAGCATTTATACTAATTGTATTTAGAAGTAAAATTTAATTATTCCCCCCTCAAGAGGAAAATCTCTTAAATGCATAACATTTTCCATGCTTTCCTATTACTAAACATTTTAAATTATATATTTCATATATTGAAGAAATTTGTTGGAAAAAATAGCTTTAAGGCAAAAATGTTGCCATATCTTGGAGAAACTAATCATAAATATTCCATTTTCACCCTCCAAAGTGATTTTTTGTACAACTTTTATTCCATTTAAAGTGTTCATTACAGACATTTTTAGAAGTTTTTCTTCTCTATTCAGATTTTAATAGCATAAAAATTTAAGAAATTACAAAATTATATTTAATTAATTAAAAAAAATAACATTTCTTACTCTAAATTTGAATTACAATGTACATCATATATCAGAAATATGTTATCACTAGTTTAATATCATCAAGTGACTAGTGGAAATGTTAAAATTCATGCCTACAAACATAATTTTTTTCTCTCTCAAAGTCATATTTGTTTAGAAAGTTCTTTTGAAGTCTGGCTCAAAATCCTCCGTATATAGATGGCTGCATTTTCAAAACACATGCAGCTCACCACTGTACCAACTACATGCATTGTATACTTGCTTGGTGCAGCATTACCAAGCAATGGGTGCTTTCTCATGTTCCCATCTATTAGCATCTCTGAGAAGTGCAACAACAGTGCATGAGGTTGGTATGTTCTTGAAGATTATGATGACCTTGGGGTTTGATCCCACGTCTATTAAGTGGCAGTTGTATATGATACTGCTAATGCAAAAGAGTTCTCGTGTAGTAGATTTTGGTATTCAAACTGCTTTGTAATGCGTTTGACTAGCTATTGAGATCATTACACAGATATACAATATTAAAGATTAAACCATTGGAAAATATCTACAAGAGTAAATCTGTAAGGCTAGCCACTCTAGCAACACTCAGTGGCTAAAAATTACAACCCCATAATTATTAGACCCAAATTCCAGAACTGGAATTTTTTCACAGTTCATATTTATTTTCAACTAAACCTTCAGAAATGTTAGTCCAGGTTTGAGTTATAGTACTTCAAAGTGCAGAAACATACATTGTAAATATAGTAAGAACCGTTTAAAAAACAAACGATTTTTAGCAAAATAACTCCATAATTAATTTTATTTTTTTTACATGATTGCATTTACATTTCATGAAATAATCTGATGTATTTTCTATTATACTTTTCACAGAGACATTAAAAACATAACAGCTTTGCATTAATAAGTTCAGCTTTTGTGAATTCATCATTACAAACACAATATCTGAATGAAGTTTATGAGAGCTTCATAAAAAAAAAGCTTCAAACAATTATGCATAGTTTCTTATCGTGGCAGTCATTTTTCAAATACCCGAAAATTTTTACAGAATGTTGATTACTCAATGAAATACATAAGTGGCAATATATTAAATTCAAATGATAAACAAATATACATTTATTTATTTAACAGAACAACATGCAAATTAATATTAACTACTAGTTTAGAATAAATATACAAAATTTGCTGCTAGCATTGTGATATACAGGGTGCACATAAAGTATTTCCACTCGTATATGAACAAAAAAGCCAATATATATAAAATTTAAATAAATGCAACCTTCAAACAAAATAAACACACACACATACATATATATATATATATATATAATATTTAAAACAACTTTAAATATTTTTTTAATTAGATATCTAGGTATTTCTAAAATATTATTTGAAATGTAATTTAAAAGTAAATACAAGCAGAGACTAGAAAATGCAAAGCATTGTACTAAGGATTAATATAAATTTATGGGAGGTATATACAGAAAGAGGTATATACTGTACATATGCATACAATTTGATAGGTTTATATATTTAGAACATTCATTCTCAAATCATTCATTCTCTATTAAATAACATTTGTAACATAATATTAGATCTGATTTTAGTAGATAAGTTGTGCTTTAAAACTTGCAGAAGTGCCATAAGACAGCTGGAAACTTATGGGCACTCCAAATGGCATAACTTGTGCTTGTTTTTCAAGGATGTAAGTGTCATAGAAAAGGATTACTAGAGTTGTTCCTAGGAGCTACTGGAAATCCTAAATTGCTAGATGATGCCTAAAGGAAGAAAGAAATTTGTTTTTTTTTTTAAATACTTCATAACACAATGAAATCGGGTAAGCAAAAAGTCTTTCATTGATTACATAAGTTTATTGGAAGAAAACTACTATAATTAGACATATATGCTTTTTTTCTTTTTTAATATTAACTAAAGGAAATAAATTTATTTCTGAACTGTTCTAAATTAACAAATTTCAGGATGCATCCCTTCGGTAGAATAACGTAACATCCCCTTTCTCTTCAGCATTTGTTCTGTAACACTTGGCATAGCATGTTATTCTGGCCTTCAAAATATTAGTATCATAAACTGGTAGGGCTAAGAATCGGTCCTTGATATATCCTCTGTTGATTTATGAATGCTTTTAACAATCTTATAACTTACAGTAGACCTGCCACATCTTGAAAGGTCACTAATGCTTGACTTTTAATATCAATTCCTGATATTCTTGAGCACTGACTCCATGTAAATTTCTAAGCTGCTGCTGATAGGCTAAAAAGTTTAGTGATACTACAAATCACAGTTTTCTCTTTCAATGGCATCATTTCATTATCAACTATTTCTTGGCACCATCTACTGCATGATCATAAAGCTGCTCAGATGAGAAAATTGCTAGTGTCATTGACTGCCCCATATGTGTCTGGAGATGGCATGGATATTTGTCTGTGCAGCAAGATGACATTCAAATTATGCGATGAGCCTAAATTCTCTTGATTGGTGGAAGAAGGGAGAGGCCTCTGGAACCCCCCACCCAATGGTCTCCCTCAAAATTCCATCCACGATGTAAGTTTAACAGTTAGCACAGTTTGGTGATACCGAATATGCCTAGATGGCTTTCTTCAAATTGTACCTATATTGCATAGTGGGAAGAAGAAGGAAAAAAAAAAAAAAAACTATAACAATAGGACTACAGGGATATTTCACACTAAAAAAAACTAAAATTCCACATTTATATGTTCTGCAGTTACTTCATAAAACTTTTTCCACAATCAGACTTTTTGCTTATCCTGTACACTTATCCAGTACAGTAAACTTTCAACATGCAAAGATTCTAGTTTTACACATTTGAAGGATTTACTTATATTCCTTATCAAGAAATATGTAAGTGAATCAAAAAGTAAGGTCAATAAATAGGTAAGCAGAGTAGTACAGACTGATACTAGATTGAATTCTTTAATTTTGAAAAATTTGATAAAGCTGTAGCATACCAGCTTTGCCAAATTTTCCCATGGGAAGGCATTCCTTTCTGAATGATTTCCTCAAGAAAACTGGCACATGTTCATGTCACAGATGGGAAAAACACCAATACATCCAAGTGGAACCTGAATTGAACTACCAGAGCTCAACAATCTTATCCATTCAGCCATTGCTGGATAAACTCAGATGGCATTATAGTCAAACCAGTAATCCTCTGAATGGTAGGTGAGTGACACAGTTTTTGAACTACTGGTTTCAACTGATAATGAAAATGGTTGACACAGTCTCCAAACTTCAGTCTGGCGCAAATGTCATGTAAGATTTGCTAAACATTTTAAACATTTCTTTAAAAAAAAAAAGGTGTATATACAGTTAAAAAGTTGAGAAGCCTTTCCTATTACTCTCTTTCACCCACGCTTTTCATGCCTAAATGTAACGACAGTTTATTCAGATTAAGGTAGAATGAAGTGCTATTTAAACAAGAGTTTCGGAAGTTAGTTTCAGAGTGTATCTGCCTATTCCAGGCCATGTTGTGCTGTGATTAGCAGTGTTCAGCGTTCTAGCCATTACACTTGTCTTGCCGGTTTACTTTGAACTAGAGCTCTTCCTGCACGTTAAAAGTATTCTATGAGCCGTTAGGCTAATCTACTACCACACCTTGAAATTTAGTATTTGTTGCATTATTCCTCAAAAGTGCATGGCTTCTTGTAACCTAAGTTGGGTCATTGTAAATTTTATGTTTGAATAAAAAGGTCTTATACACCCTCCTTCTAATTTCTGTTTTCTTTCACAAGGCTAGAAGATATTCTTTAAGCATCCTTTTTAAAACTTCATGTTCCCAAAGAGACACACTTTACAAACAAACTAAAACATTTAATTACGCTTTAAAAACCATATTAAAAATTTTGGTACGACCAGAACTTTCTGAGGCTGCGAGTTTACTTTAATTTCAATAATTAGCTTCAAGTCAAGATTATGTATAGCAATCCTACATAAAACAACAGTAAAAGGAGGTACTTAATCCAATCTTTTGGATTGCTGCTGGTGAAGCAGACGAGCTGCCTGTAAAAGCTTTAAACTTAATAATGTTTTAATGTAGCTTTTAGTATTAACTGAAAACAGTGAAGTACAATTAGATTTTTTATGGCTGAAAGTGTTAAGACATTCATATTCCTCCAATGATGAATACAACACATAGAAGATTAATATATGAGCTAGAAATATATATAAGGAAACCAAAAAAATTTACTGCTAGATGAAGCCTGCTCGGAGCTGCCAATCGACTTCTTGCACAAAGTATTGTCGTGATCAAAATGGTTCATCAATGAAAGATTAGCAGGTTATTTTACTCAAAATCACCAAAAAGTTAAATATTTAGCAAAATTCTGTGTTCAATAACAATGCAGCACATTTTCTGCAATAGTATGGCATCCCAGTTTTCTAATGAGATCATCACTTGAGATAAAACCTCTCCATCCTCACAATCAGGAGAACAAAAGACAACGCATGATATGAAAAATTAAGATGCTTGTACATAAATGGATGTAAAATATGCACCAAAAAACAGAAAAACCAAGTTGAGATACAGTTATTTTTAGTTAGAAATCCTTTTTTTTTAAATATATGACAGTATTAACCTTACTTTTTTTTAATTCATCTCTGTATTAAAAATAAATCATTTTTTAACTCATCTTTATATCAAAAATAAACCATATGTTCAATGATTGTAAGAACACCAAAGACAATTTGTACAGATTTATTTTAGTATAAGTACTTTCAGCAATTCCCCACTATCATTATTTTCAGCTGCGACTAGATGAAAGACAAGTACCATAATCATACACACTGACAAATTTTTGAGAACTTTTTAGCAGTTAAACACAATGCCCTCTATAATAAAAGTGGATAACGAAAAGAAGCAAAGTAAAATGGTGCCAAGCAAGGGAATGGAGTATGGAAACAGAAGTACCTATTTATAGATCGGTGCAAAAAACAATTGGAATTTTAAGTCACAGACAGAATTTTATGGATTAGTAAAATGTCCTAGAAGGTTTGGTGAAACTATCACACCACATTAAGGCAGAGATCACTTTAGCCTGAAATATGTTGTTGAGAATAATTCCACTTGTCTGACGTAATTGGAAGAAGCCCACAAATTTTATTATGACAAGGAGTACAAGATTGGGTCTGTTGCTGGCAAGAACCCCAAGCAATGCAATTATTTAATCTCTTATTTTCAAAATAGCGTCTCATTATTTAACCTGCCATTATTTATTTTAATAACAATACCTTTTCCAAGAAATTTAAAAAGCTGGAACCTCTTGCATGAGTTGCACACTTTAAATTCATCAACTGAAAAATTTTTGGGAAGATTTCGATAGAAGCAAAAAGTGTGGTTTGCAGCCCAACAATGTTGGGCAATAGAGGATTTGTTGATATCCCTCTTTTTGTCTTAAAATAAAAATTCATGCTCCTTGATGCAAATTTTAAAGCTCATTTTGTTTGCCCAATGTTTATCAAACAACACTGGCACGACAAGAGTAGGATCTTTAAAGACAGAATTGTATATTTTATTGACAGGAGAAGAAACAACCCAAAAGTTAAAAATTTACATAAAATATGTGCAGTTTTGCAGCTGTCCACAGGAGTGAAAAGAGAAACTAAATTATTAATGCTAAAAAAAATTTAACTGCATGATCAATCTGATATGCGAAGTCTCTATCAGTTGCAGTGAGTGTCAGATAGTTTAGTTTCTGATGAAAGACTGAGAAGCAAACCTTGAATACAAGGAAAACAAGAGTGTAAAAAAGGCTACCATTTATTTAGTAGAATAATCGGATCTGACATCAGAGTTCATACACTTTTCCTCAAAGAAAAATGAAGGATATTTAGGGTCCAACAACTAAAAAAGGAGTAGACCTATTAGCAATCAGAACTAGATAAATTAAAGCAGTTACCTATGCAAATGCTTTTGCTCTTGCAATTTAAGAGTGAAACCATTTTAAGAGTGAAACAGAAGTATGTATTATTATTACACTAAGCTAATATTTAACATAACTGCAAAAGTAAATTTGAAAATAAAATCAACTCCTCAAAAACTGTTAAGCAATTAATATTAAACTATGAATATATTTTTGAGAGACTTATCCTTTATAAGTATAGCCACACATATTGTTAAGATTTTTGCAATCACTACTGCAAATTAAACAATATTCATTTGTACAATAAAATCACAGCCTAAGGAATTTTTGCAACTTAAAAGTAACAGATAATACACATATAATTTATAAAATTGGTTTAAAAAATATATTAAAGAAATTATACATTAAAAGATGTAAAAAATCCGTAACCCTACAAAATATTCGTGTTTATTCACTTTTTTTCCTTTTATATCTTCCTTCTTATTAACTACTTCTCTAAGTTCATTTGCTTTAACAACCAAATCAGTGCTCCTACTAGTTTCCATACAGTTGCTAAATTATCCTATAAAATTTAGAGAATTTCCTTTTACTTCACGTAATAAATTTCTTCCTCGATTATTTTTCTCTTCAGCTTTCAATTTTTTTTATTTAATTACAAGATTCTGTTATTTCAAAAATCTGCATGTATTTACTCAGAACATGCAGGAGTTGTTAATCTTATGTCTTTCGTAATTTCAATAGTGAAAATAAATTCAGAAAATTTGTAAGAAATAATATAGCGTGCATTTAGATATATAAGATGATTTTTTTTAAATTCCTAATTTTCAATATTTACACATTGACAGAGAAATTCTTTTCTACAGATGCCTGTCCACACGACGAGATTTATTTTTTATAATTTTCCATACATTCGAATTCTAAAAATCGTACGCACACATATGCACACACAAAAACTAAATAAATAAATAAATAGATAAAGAGAGAGAAAAGAAAAAAAGGGAGGGGAAGCAAAATGCCTTCATTTCAGACAAAAAGTTGAAAAATTACTTAATTGTTCTTAGGGCCCTTATTATTTTTAAACAGTGTTAACAGCCCCAGGAAGCATCCAAACAGCATGAAGTTTGACTCATGTATATACTATGATGAAATATGCAAATGTTCATAATTTCAGTGCGTGCACACATCAAGCAACTGCAGCACTCCTTATAATCCATATATAATGGAAGGAAAGACTGCTGTTTTGAAAAATGTGAATTGTTCTCTCATAAAATTTTTGTGTGTGCAAGCCTTAGCATGCCCTACAGAAAAACATATGCAACATGTTTTCTAGTTCGGCCGAGGCAAAATTGTTGCATACAAAGATTGCGTTTATCCTTTCGGGAAACTGGTCATTGTGTTGGATGCCATAAAATTCATTTGAATATAGAATCAGTGGATGCAGGAGGGAATGACTGAAGGACAGAAGCATTTGCAACCAACATGTCACACCACTTCATGGGAAGACAGGCTTATTGTGTGCATGGCACTGATGCAACACACTACCATATCTGCAACCAAGTCACAATGAATGCAGTCTATAACATAACAATTGGTGTCTGCACAAACAATTCGATATCATTTACAGTATAATGGACTGTCCGCTAGGTATCCATTGCTTTGCTTATTTTTAACTTTAAACCACCATGGGTGTTCGGAATGGCACACTGAACAGCGGAGATGGACATCTAAATTGCATGACAATGTGTTTTCAAACAAATCAAACTTCTGCCTGCAGTACCATGATGTTCAGATTAAGACTTTGGAGACATAGTGGAGAGAGGCTGCTCGACTGCATCATCATACTGATCCTACACATGGCGTTATGGTGCAGAGTGGTAATGGATTTCACTCCCACATCCCCTTAGTATGCATTATTGATACACTTCGTGGCCAACAGTAATCTTTGAGGTTTTGCAGCCTTTCTCCTTATTCACCTTCAAGGCTTGACTGTGACATTTCAACAGGGCAATGTGCAACCACGTGTTGCACACAATGTTCAAGCTTTCTTCTTTCTCTATTGCACTATTCCGCTGGCCTGCTTGTTCCTCAGATCTATTGCTCATCGAACATATCTGGCCAGTACTCTGGAGAACACTCAGCCTGGCATGCTGCATTCACAGGTACACCAGATAAACTTTGGCTACATGTGAAAGCAACATGGGCTGCTATTCTCTAACAACACACCTAAAGCCTCTTTCACTCAAAGCCCAGACATGTAGCAGCGATTACTGACAAATGTGGAGGCTAACTCATTACTAATTTTCTCGTCTTTCTCAATTCAAAGGCTGTATTTTAAATCAATTAAGACTGATATTATTCATAGTCTCTGAAATAAATTTGGCTTTGATACTTTTTTATCTTTTTCGTGTTGATTTTGGATGACTAGCAGTATGTAACCCAAGAGAAGAATTACCTCAACAGCCAACCACAGTCACCAACTTTTCTTAATTTAATTTATGTACTTAATTTTATTCAACTCACCATTTCTTCCTCAAAGGAATGCTCGAGATCAGTGGTCTTAAACTGGCAGCCCCCGACGTGATTTTATGTGGTCCGCGAATACATTTTCCATAAATTAAAGTGATTAATCATTATAGCAAGAATCTGAAGAATTTTAAAGGTTTTGATAACTTTTGCTTTTATTTTTTCATTATCATTAAAAACAAATGTGAGCAAATCTACAAATAAAGCTAATTAAGGATTTGAAGATACAGCTTTAATTTTCGTGCTTGCCAAAATATAAATATTTCAGCTACAAATTTTTTAAAATATTAAAAATGCTTTTTAAAGAACACATTTATATGTGAACATATTTATTTGTTATTTTTTTTCTATTGAAAATTAATAAAATCTAAAAAAATAAATAGATTAACCAATGAGAATCTACAATTCGTGATAAAGATAGCTCCTACTAATTTTTCAAGGTTCACTTCATCAAAAATAAAACACCAAGAGGTATTGTACCTGAAAGTTGTAGTAAGACATAAATAACCTTATCATTATTTACATACACATGTACTGTCCTGTATGCATCAAAGAGAAATTTAATACGCAAAAGAACGATAATAGGTTGCCATTATTTATTCTAAATTTTGTCCCACTTGAAAAGTTTTTGTATTTTTCAAATTTTAAGTAAAAAATAAGTTAGTTGTTAATTCAACATATTACAATTAACTGAAATAAATGGAAGTCTGAAAATTTAATATTTAGCTATCAATACATTTGCATAACAATATGTACCAATAAGAATTTCTCGCAGATTTCTCCTTTATATTTCACACAGAAAATGAATATAATTCGAAATTTTTTCTTTTACACCATTATTATTACCGTTAATGTGTATTTGATAAATATAAAGTACATAAAATTTATATAATTCGTTTTGTTAAAAATGGTCACTTTGTTTTTTTTTAAAAAAAGCTCATTACCTCTTTTAGATTACGCATTTAGCCTGCACGCAATTTGAGTTTGAAACCACCACTGTTCCTTACGGCACTGAGAATAAATATGTGTCTCCAGATAACTTATCTTCATAGAGAGTAATCGGTAAATTTTGTTTTAGCCCTAAATCTTCAAATAAATTTAACAGGCATTGTGCTTCTTGAGCTGTATTAGCTGCTGCAACATACTCTGCTTCAGATGAAGATAATGCAATGCAGTTTTGCCTTTTACTGCTCCATGAAATGCAGTTGTTTCTTAGTTTGAATACATATTCACTAATGGATTTTCTAGTTGTTCTGTCATTTCCTCAGTCTGCTATAGTAAGGGTTCTTGAATTTTGATAAAGACTAGCTTCAAGTCTTTAGCTGTACTTAAATATTGAATGAACTTTCTGACAGCACGCCAATCTATTTTCCAAGGTTTTTAATTTTCTTCTCGATAGATTGATGACACGTGCTATATCGGGTTGACTGATTGTTCCAATGTATAGCAATGCCCTTACTGCTTCCCTATATTTTGTATTCTTTTCTAGAAGATCATCTTCATTTTCTAGTTTGCAGTAGTTTGTTTCCATTGGCGTATATGTTGGTTTTTCATCTTGAAGTCTAAATGTTTGAACTATTTCTTTGATTTTATTCTTTTGATTTATTACCAAAGGTTACACCTTTAATCTTTCAATGTTTATCCCGAGGTAGTAGGTGACTTCTCTGAGGTCTTTGATTTTCAGTTAAGCTTTTACTTGTTGAGTTGTTTTTACTATATCTTCTCTTTCACTTCCTATACATATATTGTCTACAAGTAATATTATATACGTGAATTTTCCACTGATGTTTTTGAAAAATAAGCATGGGCTTCCTTTACTTTGTTTAAATGGTATGTTTAGAAGCATTTTTCCAATTTTCAGATTCCAAGTTCTTACAACTTGTTTTAATCCATACATTGATTTCTTCAGCTTGCAAACTTTATTTTTGTTTCCAGCTTTTACATATACTTCAGGTTGAGTCATGTAAATTTCTTCTTATAGTTAGTTCCCCATGAAGGAAAGCTATTTTGACATGATAGGTCTGACAGACATGTTTTTATACAAAGCTGCACATAGGTAAGTCCATGGAGTTGTGTATTTCACTACAGGAATAAAAGTTTCATCATAGTCAGATCCAAACTTCTGGCTAAATCCTTTTGCGACTAATCTGGCTTGTATCTTTCGATTTTTCCTTCTGTATTGAGCTTGGTTTTGAAAGTCCATTTGCAGCATATTGGTTTTCTTCTTTTTGGTAAATCAACTAATTCCCAAATGTTGTTTTCTTCTCGTGAACTGATTTCTTTGCAAACAGCTGTCAGCCATTTTCTTCCTAAGTTTGAATTTCCTTCCAGGTTTTGGGTTCGGGACAAACTGTATGTTTTGCATTATATCCATAGTGATCAGGAGGTTTACCTTTTGTGTTTCTGTTCGATTTTCTGAGTTCTAAAGATTCTTCATCGGATTCTGATATTTCTTCCTGTTCTGAGCTTTCTTCCTTAGGATTTTCTTTATCTTGGTTGAAAGAGACACTTGCAGGCTTAGTTCCAGTATCTTCAGTAAATCGAACAGATCGACAGCAGAAGTAAATTATTATGATTTTGCCTCCAGGAATAAAAATTGCAGCCTTTACTTCTGCAGTCATAGCCAATGAGTATTCCTTCTATAGCAGTATCATCCAGTTTATCACCTTTTAGATTTATGGATGTAGACAAAAGCTTTCCACCCAAATGTCCTCAGATGGGAGAGGTTGGGTTTCTTGTTATTCTCCATAATTCGTATGGTGTTTTTGCATTAGGTTTTGTAGGCATACGATTTTGTACATAATTTGCAGTCAGCACTGCTTTTGCCCAGTACATCTGTAAGGTTGACTTGAATCGGCTAAAAGACTTGTCATTTCTATTAAAGCTCTATTTTTGCATTCACTAACTCCATTTTGTGCTGGACAATGCAGTACAGCTAGCTGGTGATGTATACCATGTTTTATGAGATAGTCTTCAAGTTCTTTACTTGTATATTCACCACCATTATCACTTCCTAGCGTTTTTACTTTTCTTCCGAATTTATTGTTTGTAAGAGCAATAAGTTGTTTTACTTTAGAAATTACTTCATTTTTTATTTTCATTAGGTAAATCACTCTACACCTACTGTAATCTAATAAACCACTCACAGACAGTGTTTGTACCAGTCCTAGAACATCAGTGTGAATGAGTTTAAGAAATTTGGATGCTCTAAATTTCAATACTTTGAAAGACGGAAAATCAGTTAGTTTACATTTTATGCACTGAATGTATTTGGTATGTTTAAAATTATCAAATCTGATTACTTCAGCCAGTTCTTTGTTTACAAGTTGTTTGATCGTGCTGTAACGTAAGAGCATGCGAGATGGATGACTAATCAGACCAGCGGTCTTTTAAATATTTATTTTAAAACTGAATAAAGATTTCTTGAGTAATAAAAGTAAAACAATAAGTAATTACAGCCATACATACAAAACTACGGCTTGAAGCGGCTCTGAACAGTCGCATAGCGTGACTTCTTTACAGCCACATCTAAACGTCTTTACCTAAAAAGCTCTTTCTTCCTTTTACATTAAATTCAAAAGGAAACTGCACAGGAGGGGTCCTTCCGAGTTTCTACTGTGGAAAATTTCCATCCGGTCATTTAGTGGACACTGGGTGATAACTTGCATGGAAATCACACATGGGGTTCCCTTAATACACTTCCACAGTTAATTTACCTGTTATTCTCTTGAAATCAGGAAGTCTTCTAATGAAAAACGGATGATCCTCCTTGATGATCGTTACAAACCCTTCCCTCCCTGGGGGGTTGCAGAGTTTCAATATCTCTTACTTAACTTATCACTGCTCGATACACATAACGTCAGTACTAAATAATGAATTAAACACAAAAAATGTTTATACTATGCTGGGTTAAGTACCAAGGATAAAACAATAGGAATTCATATCGAGGTCAGTGTAAAAAAAAAAAAAAAAAAAAAAAAAAAAAAAAAAAAAAAAATACTAAGAACTAAATCGTACACATACAAATAGAATTTCACAGCTTTTCTGAAAACATGTACATACAATATACATTCTTAAATGTACTGATTATACATCTACCCAGGCTGAAAAGGAAAGCCTTGCAGATATTTGATTATCAATTTCTGGTAATCGTTCTGCGGAGACCCAAAACTTGATCCAGCACTTGACATCAAAATAATCATACATATTTGACATGGCATTAACATAAAAAAAGCCACTTCATTATAAGATTGATTTACATCTATTATAAAATATTTACAATCATTCCCTTTAGACACCTCAGTATAAGGCTCTAACATACATAAATGATGAATTGTGGATCTTTCTGCTTTCCCTGGTAAATCTACAATACATTTTGTTGTTTACAAACCACTTCTAAAATTTTCAGACTGTCAAATCTACCGAGAATTTCTCTGGTTGGTACAAGGCCCAATTTGGCATAAATAAAAGTTCCTTGCTTTTGTCGAATTTCTTTAGAAATTTCGATTTGGGTGGAAGGTTCTAGTAAGGTATCCACCTCAGAAACAGAAGTGATATCTTCTAATGTAGCCATCTCCAGACATGTGGAGAATGAATAAGGTGCGGTTAATATATTTTCCTTTTCCTCAAGTGTGGTGGGCCAAAATCTGTATGTAATTACGTTTTCCTCTTGAACTGCTTCGGGCATGACCCAAGGTTTCCGACCATTCTCCAGGTCTTTAATTAGCACTTCGTTTTCACTTAGATAATTCCTTTCTAAGGAAATGTTTTCAGAGTCTAAACCTGCTAAATAAACAGGTGATTCCCCATCAATACTTTCCCTTTGTAAGTGAGAATTTCGAGCTGTGTCTAATGAATAAAAAATCGGTTCATTCACCTCAGAGTTGACCATGAGAAATTTTGCTTCTCTTAGTTCTTTTGTTTGGGATGAAGGGTTGTTTACTTCTACACGTATGGACAAAACGTCCTTTGTGGTCATCGGCTTTTTAGGTAAACTAGCTTCGCTTTTTGGGAGCAGGATACTCGGAAAAGATCTGATCACCTCCTTAACGAAGCGTGAAATTTCCCCGTTAGCTATGCACCTGCCATCTTCAGTTTCGATGTTTTTATGAGGTCGACTTTCGTACATCAGTTGTTGACAAAACACCCCTTCATTCAGATTTCCTGCTAATTTTTCTACAATCCAGTTTCCAAGCAAATAGTGCTGGACTTCCAAACCTTCCCTATTGACTGCGGATTGTAACTTTAAATCTCGTTAATTAAAATTCTCTTTCTTCTCTCCTAATTCTATCCCGCCTCTCTTCTTTTTGTCTTCTAATTCTATCTTGCCTCTCCTTTGCTTCTCTTTCAAGCCTCACTGAAGTGATATTTTCCAACAGATTTTTCACAAGTTCTTCCTCATTGGCTTCATTTCTCCTAATCAGCTGTATTAGAAGCAATGTCCTAATCTCAGGTTGAATCTCTTCCCTTAACTCTTCAGCCAAGGTTAAAAGATCATCTTTTCTAGCTTTTGCTAAGAATGCCATGATAATATAAGCCCAAAAAAGGATAACAAACTAACAATTCTAGCTCCCTCTCTATATATTTATAAAATTGTTTTAAACAAATATCAGATTCAAATGAGAAGTAAAATGGAATCTTTATTTTTTTTCCATAAGATATTCTATGCATCTAAACACAAATGCAAGACAATTTACACTGTAATATGCACATTATGCATTCGAAAATAATTTGTCTACTTGAGGACTTATGATACTACAGATAATATTAACTTTTAAAATGCTATAAATACAACTACATAAAACTCAAATGCCTATGATAATACAATATACCTTCATAAAAATTTCCAAAGTACGTTAAAGTATGCAATCAAGGTAATTTAAATTAAAAAATACATATATCTACACTCATAACAAAACATTAATATGACAACAGTTAAAACTGTAACATACTAGGGATTTCTAGCTTTTCCCTTTTATGCATTCAACAGGGGGGGGGGGAAATGTTTCCGTTCTTACATAAATAATGTTTTAGACAACTTAACTGAAAATGCTAACACTTTAAAACATTCAAGATGTTTTAGAAATGATATGTCAAAATACCATCTAACCTTTGAACCTTCCAAATTACAGTAATTCTTTTCTTTTACACATTTAGTTATATAAGCTTAATTTCAGCACAACATATTAACACTTCAGATATTAAAATAGCTTATTAACACAGATTCAAATTCTAAAATTTATGCTTTCCTATTGTAAACATAAAACCCAAACAACACATTTCTTTAAGCTTTACAGAAAACAATGTCGACTTAAAATAGTTATGTGAACTTGTATGAACTAAATTACAGAAATAAATTACTTCACTGCCTCAATATAAAAATCCAAGGTACTTACCTGCCTGCATTGTAGACTTGATACACAAATTTAATGCTTGGGGGGGAAAGGATGCTGTCACAAATTAATTAATCATAACTTAAAATTTTTATATATGCTGATGATCCAGACACTTACATCACTTCTTTTATCACAACACACACTTCCACTGCACTTCATTTTCGGACACTGATGATCCCACAAGAGGCTGATGAAATCCGGACTGGATTTTTGAAACCTGACGGTCGACTTCTAACATGAATGAAAAACTTTTTTTTACACTTCCCTATACGGGAATAACTTCGGACACGAGACGGTCGTACGAAATAAAAAAATGCTGATGATATTTTGCAGAATGACAGTCCCACAACATTAGATGAATTCAGGAGATTGACGCTCTTTTATATCAGGACTGATGTCCGTAAACTTCCCTCGTGGATTTTCTATCTACTACGCCTAAATATGAGCTGTATTGAGGAGAATGTCATTCCTCTTTATCCGAACTGACGGCCGTAACTGTTCTGTGGATTTCCGATCGACACAGCTTAACGATGAGCTGTACTCAGGAGACTGACGTTCTTTTTTAACTGGACTGGCATACATAACTTTTTTCATGGATTTCTGATCCACACAGCTTAAAGATGAACTGTATTCAGGGGACTGACATCCCTTTTTAACTGGACTGGCGTTCATAACTTTTTTCATGGATTTCCAATCCCACAGCTGCCACCCTTTTTATATATAGCTGTAACGTAAGAGCATCCGAGATGGATGAATAATCAGACCAGTGGTCTTTTAAATATTTATTTTAAAACTTAATACAGATTTCTCGAGTAATAAAAGTAAAACAATAAGAAATTACAGCCATACATACAAAAACTACCACTTGAAATGGCTCTGAACTGGCGCAACTTCTTTACAGCCACATCTAAACGTCTCTAAACAAAGTCATTACCTAAAACTCTTTATTCCTTTTACATTAAATTAAAAAAAACTGCATGGGGGGGTCCTTCTGAGTTTCTACCATGGAAAATTACCATGTGGTCATTTAGCGGATACTTGGTGATAGTTCGTAGGGAAACCACAAAAGAGGTGCCCTTAACACACTTCTGTAGTTAGTTTAGCTGAAGATTAGTTCTCTTGAAAACAGGAAGTCTTCTAATGTAAAACAGACGATCCTCGTTGATTATTATTACAGAGCCATCGTTTCTGTGACAAAGGCACTATGTCAAAGTTGAACACAGTTTTCATTTTTGTACTGAAATGCTATGTGAACTACTGGTTCATTATTCTTGTCGCTTGGTTTAATTTGGTAAAGATCATTAGTTGCATGACATTCTAGAATAATTTGATCTCCTTTCAAGATCATACATTCATTTCCTTCAAACAGAACTGAGAGTCCCTTTTCCGTTGTTTCTTAAATGAAATTAAATTTGTTTCTAATCCAGGAAGGTATAAAACTTCCAATAAAAGAACTTCAGTTATTTTTTGTTTAGCATTTAATGTTTTAAAATGAATAGCTCCTATTCCTGTAGATTTAAGAATTTGACCATTCACAATTATGATGTCTGAAGGATTTATGAATTCAAACTCTGTGAAATATTTCTTATTATTTTCTAAGTGATTACTTGCCCCACTATCAAAAATAAAACTCTCTGCTGATTCATGTATGATGTTAGTAGATAGAGCGACAACACCATATCTGGAGTCAATTTCTGATGTTTTATTTTTTGTTTCTTTTTGATTCATCGCAAGGTTACACGCATTCTTTGCTTGATGATTTTTAGAATCCGCATATGTTTTCTTCAAGTTTTGGCGCAGTTCACCTTTATGTTTCAATTTTAGATGAAAAGACCGATCTAAAATAATTATTTCTGTGACAGTATTAACAAAATTTTTCTTTGTTTTATTTTGAAATCAGGCTTTAAATGCCTTTGAATCTGATGAATTAGTTTCAACTCTCTTATTGAATTCATCGATTATTTTTTCCATTTATGAACTCTGGGGTTATTTCTGTTTCTGATCTAGCTTCAAGACCAGTTATCAGCATTTGTAAAAACTAGACATTGAACAAAGCAAAAGTGCTAAAATATTATCATCCTTTATGTTCTCACCTATTGCTTTAAGCTTATTGACTAACTCCAGTACATTTTATATGAGTTTGCATATTTCTGTTTTCCTCCAGCTTCAAACTGGAGAGCTTTAGTAAAAGAAATAGTTTACTTGAGAGATTAAACCTTTCGTGTATTTGTCTGAGTTTTTCCCAAGTGGCTTTAGCAGTAGTTTCATGTTGAATATGAATTATTTGGCTGTCTTCAATAAATAAATTTAGCATTGCGAGACATTGCTGACTATGTTTATTCCATTGTTTTCTAATAAGAATTATAAGTACACTGTGCAAAAAAAAAAATGTGTGATCACCCATTCTACTGAGCCGATTTATGAAATTCAACTTGCATTTTTCAAGTTTCGAAAACGCGACTTAGGATATACATTAGATTTATATATAGCATATTCTAACATAAGTATTTTGACACATAATTGGATTTTTTTTAAATTACATGCCAATTTTTTCCCACATTTTGATTCTATTACGCCAAACTACTACGTTTTGTAAAAATCGCACATGTACTTTTTAGAAAATTAGCTCTCAAAATTTTAGCTCCTCAATGTTATGTAGGCTGTTTTTTAAGTCCAATCCTTTTTTTTTTTTTTTTAAATAACGACAATATTTTGCTTAAAAAAACCTTTATTTTAGGATTGTACATACTTTCGCCTTGTTTTTCTACACAGTTGCTTAGTTTATTAATGCACTTGTCATACCTTAAAACTAAGTTTTGAAAACCCTCTTCAAAGAAGTTCGCTGCCTGCTCAGACAGCTAAGAGTTCATCTTCTATTGCCCTATTGGCAGTTGTTAATCACTGTATACCAACACTTTCAGCTGAAAATTTTAACTGCTTTATATCATGACGATTTTTACACTTAACCAAATTGTCAAATAAGTGCACTCAATTTTTAAGTCCATTTCCTCATGAAATATTATAGCTTGTGCCATTAGCATTGGGTCCATTAAGGGGCATGCTCTCAATCTGACACTTCTGACACTATGTCACCCATTAATCATTTTCAGCCTAACGAATGATTCTTCCATTATTCACTGCAAGTGGGATGTCAGAATTCACAAAATGTTAAAATTACTTTTGCCTTCTTTTTTTTAATGTTACGTATGTAATGTATGTTTTAATGTTATACTCTTTTCAATGCCCTACTCATTGCATAAATTTGAAACAGATACGACTTTATCCATTTTTTTGCAGCAATACCACTTAATGCTTGACTGACATGCTTTCTCTTTGCATATCTTACTGCAGCTCCAGAATTGCACTGACAATTAAAATTGCTATCATGAAGCTGGAACATACAAATAATTAGGATTTCAGCACATGCACAGAAAACAAGTATAAATAACGACAACTCCCTTCTGCATAAATGAGAAAACTGCATAGCAGGTTTCCCATTTGAAAAAAAACATTTGAATGTCGTTTGTTTGAATAAAGGTAACATTATGCCTCATACAAAAAGGAGAACCTACCAGTACATCTAAGAATTTGACCACAGCAGGGTCTACCAAGACTGTGGTTTTTCATTTCACAACACTGCTGATTATGTTAATTGGAATCCCATGATTGGAAGACAAATATGAAATCAATGGTTGAGTTAGAACAAACTGTATTCAAATTTCACCCCAAAATACTGACATCTTGAGGTTCCACACCTCAAGAGAATATCTGTACTGACTTTTTAAAGTTTTATGCTTTTTTTCATGAATTGCTTCATCATAAATGACATTATTAGTGTAAGAAATTGCTTTGCACACTAACATTTCAAATTTAATGCCACAAAATGCTACCAAATGCAGAACGGATTCTAATCTGAATATTAGTTCTAGCTTGGGGTAAGGAATTGTGTGGCTTCCATGACCTTTCAATGACATTTTATTGTTAATTAGTTGGTTCTTCGGTGCGTTTTTTCAGTCCTGCTTTATCAGTCATTATTTATGTTGGACTAAGATGGCGTCAACTAGGCATGGGTATTTTGAGATTTTTGTTGGTTATAATCTGCATTGGTTTGTATGCTTGCTGCACACCAACGAATTTGCCTCTTCATCATTTTTCCAGAAGACTGATGAAAGTACATCTGCCCACAACAGTTTCCTGAAACAATAGGAAAATCTGTGAAAGCATGTGAAATCCTTCCTGTGACAAGTTACATCCCTATTCCAGTTTCATCTGTCTGAAATTTACAAAAAGACCTCCTTGATATTTCCAAGGCAGTATCCTCGGAGAAGGGCCTTTCAGACTTAGCAAACAGAAGTCCTGGGAAGATAGCCAATTCACTACAGCCAATAGAATTCTTTGCCTTTATGTATCAACTACCTAAGAAACAGACACCTGAAGCTACTAGCCAAATATGTTACAAAAGTTTATGTGCCATCTGATTTGAAATAAAGAAAATCATGAGAGCAACACATAGAACCAACACATAGAACAGAATTATCAAGAAAAGTTCATTCTTGCCAGAACATTTTACGGCAAGCAATCACAAAGTTAGTCAGAGGAACTGTTATTTTGCTTACTCTGAAAACATCCTGTTAGTGATGCTGGAAGATGAATGAGCACATATTCGTGACCTTGGCCTGGGAAGAATACTGAAAGCAAGAAAAAATTATAGGAAAGGGAAAATACAACAATTTGCACTTCCCAAATTAAATTTCAAAGCAGAGGAGTATTTTGAGATGATTTGTTGGGACGATTCCTTGGAACCACCGGCTGCCTTGAACCTCAGCAACGAAGACATAAGACTGATTAGAAGCGGTTTGAAACAGGAAAGTTCCCTTGCCATTCTCAACTAGAAGAGAGACATGCGAGACTGGTGAGAGAAGGGTCACTGGCACATGTGGTGCAGAAACCAGTGATGAATTCATACACAATTAAGTTCCAGAACATATTTATGAAGTTTGGCAAGAAGCTGAATTTTTTTGGTTCTGTTGTGGAACCTGAAGATGACGAGTGATTACATTGAAACTTTTACTGGGATTTTTTTTACCAACCACAACCATAAGATGGGACAGGAAACAAAAATGTTGTAAAAATCATTAAAAAATATTGTTAAAAATAATTTGATGTTTTTATTAACATTAATATTATTTTTTTTATTTACCTCATGTGGAATCTGAAGATGACGAGTGATTGAGCTGCAATTTTTTTTCATACCCTAATGTACATGTGTCATCTACACTAGGACATGAAATGATAAACACTGGATACAGGAACAGCATCACATTGTCTTTTCAGTCAAATCCCTATTCTGCTTACAGCATGATGGAGGACGAATACGAGGTACCGAGAAGAACGAATGTTCCCAGCTTGCCTTTGTCATCGTTATATAGGCCCAGCACTCGGCATGTTGATATGGGGTGCCCGCTGGGTATACAGCCTAGTCAATTTTTGTTTGCATAGAGGGTAATGTGGACAGCCACAATTATATTTCTGATGTGTTAAAACTGTGCATGATACAGCCTGTGTGATTAGTTCTTAATGTACTTTGTGACATAACATGCTGTTCAATGCCTGTGTGATGCCACTGTTCAACAAGAGAATGCATGACAGCATGTTGCCCATGCTGTCCTGACCTTTATCAAAACACAAATTGTGTGTCTGTTGCCTTTACTAGTACATTCTCCTGATCTTTCACCCATCGAAAACATCTGACCATGGGTTAGTAAGAGACTAGTAAACCACCACTCATCAGCCACCGCAAGAATTTTAGCATAGAGTTGAAGCTACCCATACCTGTCATCTACGCTCAGTTTAATCTGACACCCAGGCAGATTATAGCCACTGTTGCTGCCACAGGTAGCAGGTCTATCCAATGAATTCTGCATGTTGTGTACACCAAACTACTTTCAAATTTAATCATGTCCTCCTCCCATCATAGTATTGTATATGAACAATAAATAAGATTAAACTATTTGCTTTCCTTCGTAGCAATTTTAATGGCCATTAGTGTAAATCTGGATATTTGGAGTCCAGGCTTTGTACTTTATCTATATAAAAATTTTTATTAACCAACATACTTCCCCCTTTTGTGAAAATCATCCCTTGTTTTAATTTAATACCCTTAATTATTTAATTAATTTAATTTTCTGTAAAGCTTAGCATTTTAGATTAAGGTTAATATTAGAGCAGATATATAGAATTTGTAACTAAAAAGTTTTAACATGTTAACTATAAATTAATGTGCTAATAATGTATTACTAAACCTAAATTTTAACAATTATTTTTGCCTTTATTTGTACAAATAAAAGCTGCTTCTACAACAAATCAGTAAAAAAGCACTTTTTACTCTATAAACTTTGTATTTCAAGTAAATAAAGTTGTATTTGAAGCTATGTATGTTAATTATTAAAAAGAAATATTGCTATGACAGTTTAGTATTTTATAAACCTACTTTAAATAAATATACATGAAAATTTTTAATTTATAACATAGATTTTAATAATCGAGGAAGGCATTCTAAGTATTTTTAATGTAAAAAAAAAAAGAAAATTACCATAAAAGGATTAACAGGATTTTGAATCCAATCAGAATGCTGTGCAGGTTCCACAGACTTCTCACTAGAAAACAGACCACCTTGCCCAAGATGACTAGAAGACCACTGTGGTATGCTTGCTGGCATACCCCAAGATGTCGTACCAGGAGTTGGAGAAGTGAATCCACCATTCTGCAAAAGCATCTGATTTGTTCCATACCCATTTGTTGGACTAGTCAAAACTTGAGTTGGAAAAGCAGAAAAATTGGCATTAAACTGATTACGAACACCATCCTCACTTGGACTGTTACCCACCATAGGTATAGGAAATGGAGCATATACTTGACTGTTGGTTATTTGAGAGTATGGAATACCACTTTCTGAAGAACTCTGGAATGGGTTAGCAGACTGAAAAGTTTGTGTTTTTGTAACTTGTGTTGGATTCCATAACTCTGTCGATGTAAAGGGATTAGAAGGTGCTGAAAAAATTTTAATTTATGAATATTAATCTAAAAAAGATCATTCACAAAAACAAATTTTAATTAGTTATTCACAAAAATAAAATGATAAAAATCAGCCATTTCACCAACAAGGCTGTTTTTTCTGAAAATACTTTCAATGTTATCAAGATAGTACTCACGGATTTTAACAAAAAATGTGATGGTTATGAATTAAAATATGGAGTTATTATAATTATTTAAATAACTGGAAAATGAAATATTCCACTTTTAAAATTTTATTAGCAAAAATTAAAGATGTAATTCCTAACCATTATTAAAATTCTTTTAAATACTATATTAAAAAATATAAACACTTTCAATATTTACCTGTACTGAAAGTGCTATTCCCATGATTTGACGCAGGAACATCAAAAAATGATCCAGAACTTGAAGTTTCTACTGTCCAGCTTGGTGCTTTCGTTGAAGCTGGCTGATGAAATAAGCTATCTAAATCTGCTAGTGCTGCATAACGATCGGCATTAGTCTGCTGTATGGTTGTCACTGCAGAAGTTGTTGCTTTAGGTAAAGGAGGACTGAAAGTATTAACTGCCGGTTCTTGCCGTGATTGCATAGGGTAAGTATCCAAACTTGCCGAAGATGGCAAATTTGCTGTAGGAGCTGCAGTACTGCTAGCTGTAAAAGATGGCCATTGAGAAGGTGTTGATGCATTACCAGAATTAATAAGAGGAGATGATTTGAAAGGATTTGTGGGAGCAAAAGTTGGAAGGCTCAGAGGTCGAGGCATCGCTGTAGAATAAGTACCCACCCGAGAAAAAGAGTCTTTTCCTAAAGTCAAGGAGCGAGAGATGGCAGTAGAAGAAAGAGGATCAAGGTCATCGTCAAAAGAAGTCCAACCTGTAGGAGCACGTTTTTGGGTGGCAGTTAGTGATATCAGATGACTGCAGTTGAAGGTGTTGAAAATTAAGGAAGCAGAAGAAAATCATACATTGTGGCTATTTCTTTTAAATGTTCATTGCAAATAACTGCTAGTCCTATATTTTTAAACAAATTTAATATATATATATATATATAGTTTTATTAATGCTACAAAAAATTATCAAGATCTGCTTCAATGATAGAAAGGTATCACATTTAAATAAGGGCTGTATATAAAATACATTACTACTTGTTTTTAAATTTTTCTATTCACATTTAATTTTTCGTTTTTAACTGAAACATTAAATTACCATGCTCAGTTTCAATAAACAAAAATTGCAACTAACAGAGAGTTTAACAGAGAGGGACATGCCTCAGAGTTTTACTAAATATGTTAAACTTTAATGCAGTCATTCCAATATGTATAGAAAATGAAAATACAGCAGGAAGAGGGCACAGATTTCCATACAGCATAAGAGTAAGAAGCAGAGCAGGTGATAAGGAGCATTGATTAAGAAAGGTATCATACACTGCCCAACAGAGAAAAATACAACGCCATGAAGATTCAGTTATATAAATATACAAAATTTCAGGGAATACATAACAGAACAAGTCATACAGATGATGTAAGATGCAAGTTGATCATGCGATTATAGCATGAGATAAAAGGGAAGGAAACAAAGGACAAATCATCAGTTGTTATTGTCTGTTGCTTGGAGAATCCAGAATTTCAAGAAGTTCAAGATTCCAAAAGATGTGTGAATAAAGAGATGACTGGATGATGACAATCTAGGCAGTTCTGGCAAATGGATGATTTTACGAGAGTCAAATTGTAGGCTTACATATGGCTGGCTGGTCTCAGCGTCATATGGCTGCTGAAATGCTCATAGATGTATCCACTGTGGATAGAATTTGGTCTAGATGGATTGATGAAGGAAATGTAAATAGTCGCACAAAACCAGACATACTACAGAATGCACAGATCAATGCATATGAAAATATGCAGTGATAACCCCACAGTCGAGTACTATGAATATTTTGCCCAATGTGCTGGGAGCTTTGGATGCTCCAATATCTTAGGAGAATGGTTTACCGATATTTGGCTGAATGCGGATTGCACACATAGACACGTAGACTAAGACAGCAATGTCATCAGTAACAAGCCACTTGGACATTTGAATGGGACAATGTGTTATTCAACAATGCGTTTCAATTTTGTTTGTCTGAGGACAGTCACTGGTTAAGAGTCTGGAGGCATTGGGAAGATACAGGCAATCCAAATATTATTTCTGAAAGCCACATAGTTCGTGAACTTGGTAAAATGGCTCGGGGTCCCATCAGTCCTGACAGGTCACCTGTTATGCATCAGAGGCACACTGACAGAAAGACAATACGTTAATGAGGTGCTGCACACAGTTGCGCTACCTTACCTTCAGCATCTGCAAAATGTTGTTTTCCAGCAGGATAACGCGAAACTGCACACAGAATCGATTAGCCGAAAAGCCTTGCAACATGTCCCATTGCTTCTTTGGTCTGCGATGTCTCCTGATCATTCACTGATCAAACACATCTGGGACATGATTGGTCATCGTTTGTTTGCTCAATCTCAGCCATTATTAGAGGATGAACTTCAAAGGACAGTTCACAGCATATGGGCTTCTATCCCTCTGGACACTATCCACAATATCACAGAGTTACAGCTTGCATCGCCGTGAGAGATGTTAACATCTTACTGATTCCCTGTATATTTCAGCACTGCATAGGTTTATTTTTCTATAAATAATATTACTTATTTACATATGCATGCTTTATCTGTGTATCTACTGACATCACATTCCCTTCAATCTTTCATGGTACTGCATTTTCGATGTTGGGCAATGTATATTTGAACTGCTCACATAAAAAAAGAAAAAAAAAAAAAAAAAAAAAAAAAAAAAAAGAATATTAATAAAAGGAAAATTTGTGCTCATGCCATCTGTACTAATTTATATCATGCAAGTCATTTACAATCAGAAATTCAACAACATAATTAATTATTGAAATAAACTGTAGTATATAATAAAAAATATATAAAATTATATTTAAGTTCTGTTCAACTTATGTTGGACAATAATCCAATAAAATGTCATCTGTCAAAACATGATCAAGTATGTTAAGGAAAAAACTCAGTGTTACTAAGTAGCAAAATATAATGGCAAGATTAATGATGCCCTTAAATTTGACCACTGCATAGTTTGCATTTTCTCTACATGCATAATACCATTATGTTATACCAATTAAATATCACACAACAACAGAATAAGACAAACTACACCAAGATAATAGAAATTTCCAAAGTAAGTTGAATGATCTGGATACATTCATAATAACAATCAGTACTCCTTTACCAATAAAGACAGCCATAGCATCAAATGCAACAATGTCAGAAGAACTTGGAAATAGTCCTCTTATAACAGTTAACAAATTCACTTTAGTCATATGGACCCAGATTCATGGATCTGATGCTTCATTCACCAGTACTTTGGAAAACTTCAACAAGGTTAACAACTGGAGTCCTTGGCAGCCATTCAGCAGTCTCAAACCTAAGTTACTTTGGCTTGGTAAGCAATAACACAATAAAATACCACACTATCCTTCAAATAAAAAAGTACTTCTTCAAGATGTACATAGGAAAGAAAAAAAATCAATTACCATATTTTATTAACACATAATAACCAAAGACTTTTGCAGATACTGTCATAAGGAATGCTTCCCATACTATAAAAAAGCAATAGTGTAGCATGAACAGGACCAAGACGGTACGATGGATTCTGACTTCATATTCTTGAGAGTGATTTCAGTTCAGTATAGCAGGGACCAGGCTCACAAAGCATACAAATCTACAAGATTCTGGAAAATCTAACTTTTAAGTTACTGCCACAAGATAGTTATGTTTGTCAACATCAGCTTCTAAGGATTTGAATTATATGTCTGTCCAAGATCAGTCCACAGAATTGAGTCTACTAAGTCTCATAATACTACTGTCTCTACTACGGTCTGCATTAGCATACAACCTATACTGATTCCTGCCGTCAAAGACATGACCAAACACCATTTACTACTTCGCTGCTGCTACATCGCTGAAGGGACAACAAGCCCATGATTTTTAGCACATCAGAGATAGAATAACTCACTAATCTTGAGATAAAAAATGCATTCACATGATAAAATCTCTACAAGCCATTACCCATTCATGTTGACTGCAATCATCTTAAAGAAATTCATATGCTTACATAAAAATAGTTTGTATTTTGTTCAGTTTCCATTCAGCTAACAGCTGCCAGCACACATTTTCCATCCCTACTATTCTTATTGTTCTAGTTATACAATGTAAATTGCGCTGTTAATACAGGCTTGTTAAACAGCAAATAAAATAACAAAAAAAACTTTAAAAATTGATCTAGAAATAATGTTTACAGTAATCGTGATCTACATAACCATATTGTTACATCCACAGTAAAATCAACTTAATCATGGTTGAAAGCACAATTCAAACATGAGGCATATATACTTTTAGTCAATTCCCAATTTCACTTAAATTCACTTGCTTGCAGTAGTTAATGTCTAACTTAACCATGTTCTTAACAATAATTAATAATTAAATATCATTTCATAAGAAACCGTTAAATGTATTCCAAAGCTTCCATAGAATAATAAAATATTCTTGGAAAATAAATTTTTTCCCCTTATGCTTCAAAAATTTTTTAAAAAATGACAAATACAGTATAAAGTCCGAGATCCAAACTCATCGGGTCTTTGGAGATTCCTGATTTTTCTGGGTATTAGATCATCAGTTTAAATATAGTAAGATGACAAGTAACAACTATAAAATTAAAAATATGAAATAGCTGTTTGTAAAATAATGAAGCTTTTATAAGCTTATGAGAAAATAAAATTATCCCCCCCAAAAGTCTGCATATCTATCTGCTTGCTTTATTAAGCATTTCTTTCAATGTTAATTATTTAAGATACTTTTCGTGCTAATACACTATCTTTAATTTTCTAGACAGACATAATTCCGTATTCAGTTACGAAGTTCCATTGTTCAAGTCTTGACCTTGCCACGTCCAGAATTCTAGCTAATTGTCAACCGAAATTTTTTTCCTAGGAAGCTCTGTCACTTTCTTCACTATCAGAAGTGATATTTTCTGGATTTAGAATCATATTACAAATTTCACTCCCCATTACTTAACTGATGACTTGGGCATTGTCATCGCAACGAAAAACTTCTGTTCTATTATCTTTATTTATTACTTCTCCCTATTTCTGTAAAAAGTTTATTCACTGGAAAATTTCGTTTTTTCTTTGCACATCTGAATAGCTTCAATTTCTCAGCTATTACAATAAAGTTTAGCTAGTGTCCACAATACACTACTGACGATGCATCATGGGACTGGTAATCAGATATTTTGTTCTGCTAAACTTCGTCTTGCTTTTATCACATACTGATGAAGTAAAGCTTGAATTATATTAGTTATTTATTATACTTATGTCTATCTCCCACACATGGTTAAGTCTGTTGTCACTACTATATCCCGAATAAATGAATTTCCATATATACTCAAAGCTTATCCAGGGCCGATGTTAGACATTTTCGGTCTAGTGCAGTTTCTGCAGATCTGAAATTTTGCTGCCTCTAAATTTTACACTCCGGTGCCTTCTCTAAATTCTTAAGATTCTGCCATCTCTTAACATCATTACTCGGTGCTTCTCTAAATTCTAAAAATTTTGTCTCCCAGTGTGGCCGCACCAACTCTGGCAGAACAGCACTAAATGTAATTTTATGGCCTATGAGTATCATTTAAAAAATTAATTTTTTTTACATATGGAAAGAAATTTGTTAAATTTCTCCTCCTCAACATACTCAATATTTTGCAATGGAGTTAACTGAAGTCTGTAATCATTGCCAAACGTAATATCAAAATAAAAGATTACCATACTTTTAATTAAACATTGCTGTGAGTCATTTTTCAGGCTACAGTGTATTGCTAGTTACATGGTGATGAAATCAAAAAATAATAAATAATGATTTGCCAGTTGGAGTCAGTGGAGAAGTGAAATTAAGAATACAGATTTTGGATTTTGTAATGTATATAACAAAGAAAATTTTAATACAAATTTGATGGAACTCAATCAAGAGAAATAGACAAAAACTGGGTTATTAATTTTATATGAAAAGTTAATTGAGACTTTGTTTTTTAACTTTTGCAATACAGCAGACACAGTTCCTTCACATCATTTAATCTACTCTAATACTAGTTTAAAAATCTAATAGTAAACTAAAAATTAATTTACTTTTGCTGTAAAACTTAAAAGAAAGTTAACACAAATTTCTTTTCAAAATGCCAAATAAATATGTTCATATTCCATAAAGTTCAATCAAAGTGAACTTCTTGCAATTAAAAAAAAACTTTTCTATTCTTCCTCCTCTTCTCAACCAAGAAAAAAATGAAGTCCTTGAATGAAGTAATTTAAAAAAATAATTTTGAAAAAAAAAAAAAAAAAAGATGGGCTATACATGAATTTAATTTTTCAGCATCTACAGAAATACTGCTTGCGGATATTTGGGACAACCTCACCAAAACAGCGGCAATCTAAATCCAAGAAATGTTAGGCCACCGCAATGCTTTCAAAACAATTTTCTGTCTTTATACTCCCACTATATATTTCAGTTGATGACAAATTGAAAAAAAAGTTAAAGTTAACTTGTTTACAGATGAAATATAAATTTAATAAAGCAATGAAATATCGATTCTTAAACCATTTAAAAAAGCAATGGAATATCTGAATTAAAGTCACTTGGCACTTTTTTATTTTGCTATATTTCCTGAGAACCATACAATAGTAATTCAGTTTGGCTTCTTTTCAGCTGATCATTATTTTTATAATAATTTTCACACAAGCACATTTTTCTTATAATAATTTTTTTTTAAATTTTTTAAACTGCAATGGATTTTCATATTTGAGATCTAGGAACACTGGAATATTTCTAAGTAAATCGTTCTTCTGATTTTATTGATTTGGATACTTGGTATCATACCCAACCTGCTAAACTTGGACAGTGCCAAATGGTGCAATAAACGCTGAAGATGCACTGCCTGCCATCTCAGACTCTAAATGAATTCATGTAGCATCATATATTTTCCAAAAGAAAAATTTCTCTACTATGCTAAATGCTCTTTTTAATTTTACATGATTCTTTTTTCCAATGCAGCATTTATTAATTACTATTAGCTTTTTTATTTTCACATTTTATTCAATTATTTATTTTATTCAATTATTTAAGAGGCCATAAATATAATTATCTGTTTTCTGTATTTTTGTTTATTACATATTTTTCCTTTTTTACAGAGGGTTTCAGAAACGAAATCAAGCGGAAAAATTATCAAAAGGAATGGAAAAGAAATCAGTTAAAATGTGTCAATATGGCACCTAAAATGCCTAGTAAGGCTTTAATGGAAAAGTATTAAATCAATTACTTTCTTAAAGTCTGCTTACTGCTGTATACTCTTGAGTAAAAATGGCTATAAATGACTAGTTTTTTTAAATGCATTTTGTATGAGATGAATAACGACTAATAAATCAGTACAGAGGATTAAATATGTATTGAAGTGAGTTGCTCTATTACAATCAACTTGAATTTGACAGTTGGATTGATTTTTTTTTGATAAAGAGATTCAGTAATATCTACATAAGGATATTTTATAACATGCATGAAAAACAGCACTTGTGATATGGCAAGCTGAAAGAAGAATCTCAGACCAGTTTAATTATGGGATATTTTTAGAAAGTATGCACATTCCTTTAACATGCAGCATGCCGAGAAAACTGCTTAATGCGAAAAAGAAAAATAACATAAATGAATAACAATCTCTATCTTCTAGCAAGTATGGGTTATGTAATCAATTTATAAAAAGCAACGACTTTTGAATTCTATACTTATACATCTTAAAACATAATTTTTCAATCAGAATTATATCATAATTAAAAAAAATGTAAATAAAATTTCTACGTACAAAACATTTAAAAAACTGGATTTTTGGATAAAGTAACAAACCTGATTTTTCTACCGAGTTGAAAGCAGTTTCGAAATTGGCAAAATTCCCATTAGCTGTCGAAGCACTAGATGACTGAACTGTAAACATGATGCATACATAAAACTTGTGCTACAAATATTTAAAACAAAATTCATGACAAAATATTATACTTTTACTCCATTGCTTTACCCTGTGTATTAGGTGCACTATTTCCAGCTAATTCAGAAAGTAGGTCAATAGACCGGCTGCCTTGATTCTGAGTTGTTGTCTTCGTGCTTATGGCTGGAGCAGAAGCAGATGATACAGGATGAGGCCACACGTCAACAGGCTGCAAAATCAACAATAAATATGGCCAAATAAGATTAATATATAAGAGTCCAGTGTCCATAAAAGTTGTTACACTGCCTTTAATTTCAAAACCAATAGTCATAGCTATATATTTCCAATTTAAAAAAAATGCTTAAAATTCGCAAAGCAAACAACCTTGTGATTCCTTCTTAAATTAGGAGGCTTAGCACTCTTAAATTAAAAAAATATCAGCTTCATAAACATCACAAAATTTAACTTTTTACACGATCTCCTGGTATTTATAGTTTTACTTTGGAAAATTTTACACTCTTTATAAAAAATGTTTTGAATGTTTGGTATTTGCACGTACAGCATAATCTCATTTACTTAAACTGAAAAACAGCAATTTCTTAATACCGCTTTTTTTATTCATAGCTTATCATTTAAATTTTTTATGCTCTTTTTTTTAATTTAAAGAGAAAGAAATCACTCATTTTTGCACACAAGTAATATAATAAAGATTGTAAATAGATACAGAAAAGCCAATTTTGAAAAAGAACAGCTGGTTCTATTCTATTTTTGCATACATACGAGTTCGTAATAGACTGAATGCTGCCGTATGCCTTCCAGTAATTTCAAGAAGTACTAGAGGTATCTTAGCGACAAGGTGAAAACTATGTAAGACCAGAGAGAACATCTGCTCTCAGTTGTTAGTTCAGCATGAATGCAGTACTGAGATATCTTTGAGTTAGCTTCGCTCTTTAGATATGCATTTCATTATGTTGTGTTTAACATTCTCAGTAGTTTGAAGTGAACTACTGATTATTTTCTTCAGTATTGTGATGAGATTTGATCCAATGAGGTCTGATGAGAGATAGATAGAATTTATTTTATCAAATGAAACACTTTGAAATTCTCGACCTTTCAACAAAAATAGTTGTACAACTCTTCACAATACTGAAGAAAATAATCAGTAGTTACACTTCAAACTACTCAGAATGTTAAACACGACATAATGCACATCTAAAGAGCGAAGATATCTCAGTACTATACTCATGCTGAACTAACAACTGAGAGCAGATGTTCTCTCTGGTCTTACATAGTTTTCCCCTTGCCGCCAAGTTATTTCTGTTTCTCGAAATTACTGGAAGGCATACAGCAGCCAAATTACAGTTACACCCACACACAGCATCAATTACAATAAATTCAATTACAATATCCATTACAGTTATACAGTTAGCAGACCGAAATGTCATCAAGTTTTACGACTTTCGAGGATTTCTCGCCGAATTTGACATCAAATATTAGTCACCAAAACAGCTGCCAGCTTAGTACATATCTCATCAATTTAACGAGACAGACATTTACTCAATGTTAAATAGACCTGCCCCTGTATTTCTTTTCTGGCCACCTTCATTTTTCCAGATTTTCAAGTGATATTACATAAAAATAGAACAATTTCACATACAACTACACTAAAATCACTTGTCTATGTACAAAATTTGTAACACTATATTTCTTAATACAAGAAATCCATGTATAAACCAAGAAGTAAGATTTTATTGCAAAAATTCACTCAAAACTGAAAATCTGCATATAATCTGAATTTAAAATTGCCTTAAAAATTAAGCTATACTTTGCCAAATGTTGCAGTAATTAATCACTCAACCAAAGCTATCAGATGAGTTGAAGGTGTGTGTCAAGTCTTCATTAATCTGAAACATGCATCACTTAAAAGTGTTGTTGCATAAACACTGCTAAGGATGGAACTGAAAATTATATTTCTGAGATGGGTGACAATGATGTCAATTATGAAGCAGTGGATAATGCCATTCACCTGGACAGGATAGCAGCATACAGAATTTCTAGAAAATTCTAAGTGGGATACTGATATTCAGAAATTTCATTAATTTATATTAAGATTAAATAATACAAAATATGTTTTCAATTACAGCAAAAATAAATAGTTTTCAATTATTTATTTTTGAGACTTATTTGCAAATTATTTGAAGTTTGTATATAAGCCAACCGCCAAACTTCTGCAGCAAAAATTCGTTAAAAATTCTCGGTTACAAATATACACTGCAATTGTTTTTCTCAACATCTATAGTATTATATGATTTTGTTTCTATGATTTAATGAAGTTTTATATTGATATAAAAAAAATAATTTGTATTTTGAAATAAGCATTAGTGTAACTCACCTGAGTATTCTGAACAACAAGAGGTGTTGGACTTTTACCCAACAGACGAGATAATGGCTGAGTCTCAGGAAGAGTACCAGTTCTCGTACCTTGATTTTGAGGCTGTACCACCGAGTTCTTCTGACGTGTCAATTGATCGGCCTGCATTTTTTTCACAGCTATATCTGGATCTACGTACCACCTTTTTTTTTCGTATTTCTGTACCATAAAGTCCCTTTTCTTCTGATCATCACTCACTTCACTTTCAAGGCTATTTGTGACAGTATCATATGTACCCAACCAGACATACTTGCAATACTAAAAAAATAAAATAATAATAAAATAAAATCTAAAAAGGTTTCAGATTTTAAATTACGTGCAAAGGAGCATTTTTTGAACGTTTTGTGCTTACTTTGATTTATTTAAATATCATGTCCTACATACGCAAACTATAAAATTCAGTTCAACAGCAATATCGCAAAATAATTTAAAATGAGCATATCTTTAGAATTTCCGATACAGAGTCTCGTGTATTGGGAGATAAAAATGTTCCCCCGCCCCTATGTACAGTGTTTGCTTGCTTTGAAATTGTTTAGTTTGTTAATCAAAAATTCATTGAAGTGTCACAGAATATGAAATTGATAATAAAACAAATTTCAAATTCCAAATTAGGGCTTTCACATGCCCATATTCTATGGAAGATTACATCATTCAAATTTTGATGGCTCGAGGTACCGTCGTTTCATCACAATGCAAGAAACATGCATTCATGCAGATTTTTCATTATTTAATTTCTTTAAATATAATACAGGGCTCTAATATTTGGTGGCAACAATTTGAAAAGTGATTTGCTGTTTATAGTTTTCAACACAAAATGCCAAAAGCGAAATTAATAGTCCTTCAGAGCATGCCCCTGTGGACTAAACATTACAAGCTATGATTTTCTAGCACAAACATCTTTGAAAAATATGATCATGATCTGTAACAAAAGAGAAAACTGAAAATTTGGGTGAAATGATGCCTTAATTCAATAGTAAACATCTGCAAACATGTTTCAATATTTTTTGGCAGACATCCATTCATGTGGTTGCTTTTAGTGCCTGATGAAGCAGGGAGTCACTATGAAATTGTTTTGAACTAGGCAAAATTGCAATGGAAATTCATATAATGCTAACAGTCATGTTACTACATTATACCGTCCTCCACATTCTCCTGATTTATGCACAATTCTTTTCTCTCTCCCAGACTGAAAGGTAAAAAATTATCGGACATTTCAAACACATTAGCTGTTGTGACAAAGGAGCTAAAGGCAATATGGATGAGGGCCTTCTATAAAGGTTTATATCAGTTATATGAAAGTTAATAGAGATGCAACGTATCACAAAGGAATTATTCTGAAGGGCAACGAGGTACTTCTGTCAAATAATTTACTCTGGTGAAAAAAAAAATATGCTGTTGTAACCAATGGCCAATGCTGCAATTATTTTTGTTAATTAAACATAACTAAACACAAAACTGCACTTCCGCACATACATTAGCACTGGATGTTCGCATATTCAGTAACTGACAATGTTGTGTGCAATAGATGCATCTTGGAGTTCCAGACTGTAGAATTGTTTAAAGTGAATGTGGTTTCTGAGAGTGATCAGTATTCAGTAATTATGACTCAAAGGCATGATTTAAGTACAAGTCAAAAGTGGTGAAATAATTGGTAGAATGTGGCAGCAACCTAGAATCCACTGTACATCAATATCTGTTGTCTTCTGTGGTTTGATGAGTCTTTTCTCGCACCGGGCTACAAGTTATTCTTCAGAGGGTTCTGCCCTGAAGACTGCTTGTATTACAGTCATGTAGTCTGACAGAAAAACTTTTTGTTTGATGTCTACGTGTACGTAATAGGCACTTGCTGCCTCACTTATAGCCATTACCTCCCTGTTGAAGTATGTCACTGATCTGCTAACACAGAAAGCTCCTTTGGTGAGGAGGGAGTAAAAGCTGGCTACACTGTTGTCGCTGACAGCTTGCCCATCTGTGTATGTATGAATCCATTTGGGCCCAGGGTATTTTGGAGAACTGCTTTCAGGACATATGGACAGACAGCTGCCCTTTGTTCATCTATACCGGGGAGACGGACATCGAAAATGGTATCTCAGATGTTTCATGGCTGATCATGGCTCCTCTAAAGGGCAGGCATTGGCTTGCATCAAATTATATTTCTGAAGGAGAGCCTAAGCCTGGGCTAACAGTGTATTCTGAGATCTGAGACTTCTGTTTGCAAGTGCATCACATTATCGGAAGTTCTCTGGCATCCTTCAGCTTCTCTCGAAGCACTTCATCATTGCCTTGTCTTGGCAGCTTTCAAGAGGTTCTATTTGTGCCGGACATTCAAAGGAGGAGATTGGAGTGGATTTTGCAGCACTGCAGATTATTTGTAGAGACTTACTTTGAATGGAGTTTAGTTTCTTTTTTAAGGCTTCGCTAAGTATGGAAAAGACTTTATATCCATATTCCATCAATCACCTGATGTATGCCTTATACATAGTATGAATAGGAAATACATGGTTGCAAGGATGTCCTGCACCGCACCCCATCTGGTGCCTGTGAGTCTTTTCGGTATGCATGTCCTCTTGGTGGCTATATCATCAATGTGTTGAGCCCAATTCATCCTACAGTCCAGCTCTATTCCCAGGTATTTGGCTGTAGGTTCTGTAGCTATTAGCGAGCCATCATACTGAAGGTCTGATTTTTTTTTTTTTTTTGTTGCTGTTGTTGTTGTTGTTGACAGAGTGAACAGCTGTGCTATGGTCTTGTCCTTGCTCACAATAATGTCATTTACTGTAAAACAAAACTTGAGATGCTCAAATGCCAGCTTTAGCATCTGCTCCAGTGCAGGTACACTGCTGTTGGTGATCCAGATTGTTACATATCAGAGGAGCAAAAAATTTCGATAGCCAGAACCCTTTTCAGTTCAATTATCTAATCAATAATCATGATGTTAAAGGGTATGTAGCTCAAGAAAGCATCTTGGGGAAGACTCCTCTTTTGTTGGCAATACCTTCAGAATGCAGAATCTAATGTTTACAAATTACTGGCCAAGGAAGCCAGTTAAACATCTTACCAGTATGAATCACCTGTCTCTAAAATGACCTTTCTACAGCTTTAAAAAATGGATTTTTGTTCAAAGTCAGTTTCAAAAACCCTTCCCTTACTCTTTAAAAGTTCATCACAACAACAATGGATGCTTTTTGATGTGATAGAGGATAACTCCCACCTAGAATTTCTGTGAGCTGTTATAGGCTCTAGATCTGTGCTTCTCAACTTGTTTTGCCCCATCCACCCCACACATGGTTGCTAGACGGTTAATTTCCCAGCTTCCTTTCCAAAACTCGAAAAATAAACAGACGTTTATTTGAATTTAGATTCTTTTTGGTACAATACCACTATCAGACTGTACAAATCAATAAATTATTGTTTACGCCAAAAATAATTCTGGCAATCCTAATGCTGGGAAGGAAGCATAATAGTAAACAACTACCTAAAAATATTTAGATGAAAAGTTAATTTCATATATTACATTTTTTTCATTAGAATTCATAAAAGCATAATAAAATGGCTAAACATGACTGAAATCAAATGGAAGGTAAAATTTTGTATCTCTTCTGGGAAAAAAAAAATTTCTTCATGTAAACGTCTCCACATAAGTTCGGACAAATAAGAATCGAAATGCTGTTGAGCAATACCTCGATGATGTTTGTTAGCCATTTAGTACTGCCATAGCTACTCTGTTTGTTATGACATCTACTTCCGGGATCTATGAAATTATATTTGCAGTTGATAGTAAAACATTCAAAGCCAGCATCTCACATCTCATAATACATCTCATTTACATGTTTTCCAGCAATCAGATTAAATAATGCTTCCTTATGCAATATTTTCCTTCATGATATTGAATAAAAGTTTTTGCCAATTGATTTGGATAAAAATCATTCATTTGATTCTCTCTATAACCTGATAAAAATGCACGATGATGAAAGAACATGCCCAAAATTGTTCTTTCTTCAAGTGAAAAGACTTTCGTCTACTTCAAAATTCTTCTCATATTAGCCAATTTTCAACGCAGGCCAAGTAATTAAAGCTGTGACAAGCATCCCATGCATAACTGTTGCAGTCTACAGTTGTGTTGTGGTTCATTTTCAGTTGAAGTAAACAAAATTCAATAGATATCATTTTATGACAGCAAAAACAGATGAACCTCAAGGCTGGAAATTACCAAAATTTTAAATCAATTTTGTGTTCGTAATCCTTTTTTCTCACTATAGGATTCTTTCCTGCAGCACCATGTCTCTGTTGTGTTATCGGTAAAACACAATTTCATCTCGTGGTTCTTCAAGCATAATTTTCTATCATGAACGATGCCTTTTGTTTGAAAAATTTCTATTGCACATTTTTCATCCTTGGCCAATTATCAAATTGTTAGATCCACAGCATTATAAAATTAAACCAGTATTTGATGGGTAGTTTAGAATAATCTAATTTTATGTGCTACAGAAGTATCCAGACTTACTCTAATTTTTAACAGAACTATATAAACTCACATGCAGTCTGCATTCACACACATTTAGAGAAATCTAAATTTATGTGGAGTTTATGATCAGCGCATTTATTAGATTTGGCTTTTTTGGGTATAAAGCAGCAAAAAGCTGCAGTTTCATACAGTCCCCATAACAGAATTGCACCTTAGTTTTTAACAAGTTTTATAAATTAAACAACAAAATGCAAAGAAAATGTTGATAAATATCAAAATTTGAATAAAAGTACTTTTTTATATTCATTAACTAAAAGCAAATACTTGACAACTAAACTACATTCTACCTGATTGAAAAACCCTGCTCTAAATATCATTTCATACAAAGTAATATTCTGAAATTACATGATAGATTTGGAGAACATACAGTTTAACTGTGCTTTTTGTCCTATTGTAATTAAATAGGACCAAAACAACATATATAGTATTTCTTCCTGGTATGTTTCCTTGGCCAATATCTGGCACCAACAAAGTATACCTGAAGGGGAAAAATGCAGCAAGTGGCTTTAAAGTATTTAGTCAAGATTAAAATTAGTGCTTGGTTAAGATTAAAATATTTTACAATTTCTGGTGACAGAGACCAGAGGTGAGCTCCTAAAGGGCTTGCACAAAAACTGTGTGAAACTCATCTCTAACTTGGGAGCCCCTTGCTCCTTTTGTTTGGTTTATTTAACCAAAGAAAAAGGAATCTTGTTCTTCATAATTATTCTTTAGACTTACATTATTTCTGAACACCACTCACTGAAATTTTTTACATTAGATAAGCTTTCAGTTCAATGAATAACAATATTTCAAACAATTAACCTTCTTTCACCATACAACATATTTCAGATTTAATGATGACATCCTTAACCAAGAAACCTTTAAGACAATTTAGTTCTAAAGCACTGTTTGACTTAGGGAGGTTGAACTTAGGAAGTATTCAGAGCTTCTTAAGTAATATGAAAGCAGACAATAATGTGCAGCAGTTTCTGGAATAAATTGTGCCTAAAACTTAAATTTATTATTTTTCATAATTTGTGTAATTTTTAAAAAATAAAATTTTAAGAATATTTTTTTGTTTATGCAAAATTATTTGTATTTTCTTTTTTTGTAAAAAAGTAAAACATTTATTTATACTTATTTTGATTTTTATAAGTGTCAGCCTTTTTTTAAAATTTTCAGAGCTCAACCACTGCTTGAGAACCCTATACCTACCTGATGTCTTTCAAAAACTGCTGATAATGCCATAGCAAAATAATATATTAACAAAGCCTCAAATGGCTGAGAAAATTGCTACAGTGATATGAGCAGTTTTGTTCTTGCTTACTGAAGGGTATCTAAGTTTCTGGATTTACTATAAAAAGTATTAGAACTTCACAAAAAAAGTTAATTTAAAAACAAAAAAAAAAAAAAAAAAAAAGTAAAAAAAAAAAAAAAAAAAAAAAAAATAAAGTTAAAAAGCAAAAAAACATTAAAAATTTTTGTTTCATACCTCATTACCTCTACTTTTCAGATGTTCTATTTCTTCCGGAGTAAATGTTGTCATTGATATCGATTTTACTCGATGAGGAGGTGTTAATCCTCTCCTAGAAAAATTAAAATACAAGTTTAGCAGAGAATAATTATATTCAGGAAAATAAACGAATATAAAAAAGATGCAAGTAGCAAAAATTAATATTTTACTCAACAGCAAACTTTTAAGGAAATCTAAATACTGAATGCAAGTATCAATTTAAATATAAAAATTAGTAAATGACTTTCTTAGTGATAATTATTCTAAGTTCCTCTAAGCTTGATTTCTGTATTAATTTATTCATATTTAAATAAATGAATTAGATTTAATCAATTTTCTTAAATTAAACTAAATAAATAATTTAGGGTGTAACACTTCATAAACTACCAAATGCATTTCCTAATTAGATCTACACGTATTCTTAGAATTTAATTTTTGATGTTTCGATTTTTTATTTATTTATTTAATTTAGTTTTATTAGTGTGCAAGTGGCCAAGTGAATAAACCAATTTAACACTAACAGTTAGAGTAGCATTCAAGTCCCAGGAAATGAGTTGACTGTATGGAAGCTTTCACGGTTTTATCCATGTGAATTCAGGCATTCTCTATTAAAAAGTCTTCCCTTTCTCTAGCACATAGCCCTAGTGTGTCTTGTTATAATCCAAACATAATACTTTAGTTTATTAATGAAATAATTTCATTAACAGTTTCAAAAGCGACGTACATTACATATATAAATTAATATTACTACTTTATATTAGACATTATATTAAGCGGGGAAAAAAAGAAAAACATTCTTTAAAAATATTTATAATCTTAGATTACATCTCATTCTCCTTTGCTAACTTTAAAAATGCCTCCTTTGCAAAGTTAATCCTCATTCCAAAGCTGATCCAATGATTAAAAAGTCTTCCAAAATTGTATTCTATTGTTGCTAAACATCACCTGTAGTTCTTTTAGAACTTTATGCTGCTAAATCATTTCCTTTACAGCATTAATTTCATTTAAAAGAAAGAAGGAAGGAGCCCCTGGAAACTAAATTTGGTAACTAGGAAGGGTATTCAATACCTGTCATGTTATTGATACCAAAAATCCTTGAAAATCAAATGCTATTACAGCACCTTCTAATAATTGGTTTATCCCAATTAATCTTTTGATGCCCAAAGCCTTCGCTCACCTATTTACTTAAAATACCAAAACACCTCAAATTCCATTTGAGATTTACAATAATTTCTACTCCTCCTTCACTAATGAAAAAAGAAGTGTAAAAGTTCGAACTGATATAATTTCTAGCTCCTAACAAAGAACAGCACTAAACCACTGAGTGTATACTTTTATTTTTACACTTCAGAAGAGGACTGCTGACCCTATGGCTATAAAATTTGCCTCACAGGATTATTGCCCTCCTCGCAGAAGTGATCTAATGCTGCCGCACCCCTTTCCGCAGCAGGATCGGCAGAACAGACTGCTACAAACACATGATGAAAAAGAAATTACAAGGCTATTTACAGTGATGCATAAGTCCTCATAGGCTACACAGTCTTGTGCTAATCACCGACTAAGTGAGATGACTGATGGTTCTGTGTTCAGATTGAGATTACTGGTTGTAAGTTTAGGACTTAACAAGTACAGTTACAGTATTACATCATTATTAAATACATGAGACTGCATTACAAATATATGACTTAACATTTAGAATTCTTACCATATATTATACCACTTTCAGGCTAACTTCATAAAGTGTTATTAAACAATGCATTGAATATGCTATTAATATCACTTACTCTATTGTATTAAGCAATTATGATAATAGAATTGAACAAGGTAATAATTATAATACAACTGAAGTGAAGATTGAATTCCACTGTAACAATGCGCAGCAAAACGAAACAAGGTTTATACATAGATGCAGAGTGTAAATAAATGCAATTACAATTGAACACACACACACACAAAACAGACAACATGTATGCAGGTACTATTGAAGGAGATAGGTATACTTACTAATGAAACTTTGTGTAATGATGCTTACTGTAGTGCTTCTGCTCTGCAGAGTACCATTAGATAATCTTATAATAAATCATAGACTTATGTCATTCTGAGGAAAAGGTGCGCATAGCTACTTGGTTAATTTCTGACAGAGCAAGATGCAAAGTGCTAGGTTGCCTTGTTCTGCCCGCTTAAATCTGAGTTTTTTTGCTGCACAGTACATAATAAGTTTTCTCAGCTTTACTCTGGCTATGTTATTCTTAATCAAATTGTCTGACCATTGGAGTTGAAATTGCTGATGGCTTCTTTTGATGAAGATGAGTAGTGTGGGGACAAGAGAAGAGACAGTGATCCAGGTCACCCACTTATCCACAGCCACAGGTATCTGTTTCACTTAGGTGGAAGAGATGTAGATAAGACTCAAAGGGCCATGGCCTGTGAAGTAGTGGGTTAATTTACCATTATTGACTCGGAGTGCTTCCCCCAATTTCGGAAAAAATTCATATGTGTGTCTGCCCGTTGTTGCTGTTTCCCACCTCTGTTGCCACTGTGCCATGACCTGTTGATGTGTGACTCTTTTAAGTTGGGAGATTGGAAGTTTCACTGGATGTTCAAGTGGAGCCACATCATTTGCGGCCGACTTCGCTGCCCTGTCTGCTTCTTCATTGCCTTGAATCCCAACGTGTGCCGAGACCCAATGAAGACTAGGACAGATTGTTTGTGGCTGCTGAAGGAGGTCT
The DNA here is from genome assembly GCA_000611955.2 of Stegodyphus mimosarum. NCBI lineage: Eukaryota > Metazoa > Arthropoda > Arachnida > Araneae > Eresidae > Stegodyphus > Stegodyphus mimosarum. The sequence continues at coordinate 240,993 of KK119128.1, forward strand.
TTTTGGACCTTTGTTCTGCGTCAGTTTCTTTCTGGGCTTTCCGATGGAACGCCGACCTTGCTTCTCATGACCATGAGTGCAGTGCTCCACCAGGAAATTGAAGATCTTTTGACACATTTTTTCACTTAATAGGCTATTTTTTCCGCTGTCGTGAGCATTTGTATAAGGTTGTCATAGGCAGTATCAATTTCTTCCTTTGTATTACTCTCCTTCAACTCATCTACGAGCTGCTGAATCATTGGTCGGACTAAATCTTTACTTTTTTGTGACCACCATACTTTGTCTTAAAACGTTGCTTGGCAATATAAACAACTTGAAAGTCTAGATAGAATTTTATGATTCTATGACCGCTAAGAAATGGTGTCTCAGATACCTCCCAATTGCCCACCTCGGGGAACAGTAAGGAAGAGACTAACGTCACATCCGGCCATTCCTGTGCTCTGATAGTAAGGAAGATGGGTGGTGAATCATGTGCATTGAGCACCACCAACCTATGAGCTGCAGCAAATTCCATACGACTACGAGCCCTAATATTTTCAGAACATGTTGCGTTAAAATCCCCCCCCCCAAATATAAAATTTTGGATTAAACACTACAGTGGGATTTAATTCCTGTAGCATGACTACTTAGAGGAAAATAAACACAGGAAAGGTAAAAACCAAACACACGATCTCAGGTGTCAACTGAATGAAGACCATCTTGGGCAGGCACTATGAAAGAGTTAAATTTGCTGAGACATATAAAGCAATCTAACAACCTTGGAGATACCATTAACTGTTTACCTTTATCTTTGAGATGATTTTACACATGCTTCCAAAGCTTTTTTGGTATTGAGCTGGTCAAAAAAGCATACAGACAGATTACTTCCAAATGAAAAATATGAAATGTGCTGTATTATTGAGATGAAAGGTTTTACTGGTAATCTGCAGTGGATCTTAACACCAAGCCATGTAATACTGAACAAAGGAGATCCAATGAAGGGATAAACTGGTTCAAGAAAAAGGAATAACTGGTTTAGATGATAATGTGCATAGCAGTCAATGATGAACTGCTGCAGAGCAAGAATGACTCGCAAAACATTGAATACACCTAGAATTTCATTGGTGTAATATAAACTTTGTATACATAAAATGTAATACAAATGTTTAAAGTGAAAAGCTAGCATTGATGATTATAATCAGGAGATTTTGATTGCAAGATAAAACTTCTCCCTTTGAGTTAAAGCAAGTTTATGAGAACAAGCCATAAAATGATTAAATCACTAGTAAATTATATATGATCAAACACATTTGCATTTTTACTGAAAACTTGCTGACGCAGTTTTTAAATTCTACATAACCGTTACTAAATATATACGGGGGGGAAAAAAAAACTGAAGCATATATGCTATTTTTCACATGCGTCTCAAAACATGTCTTGAAAAATATTCACAGAAAAAAAGTGCTGATAATGAGATTTGTAATGGAAATCAAATTTAAAAAGCATGTATGCAGCAGAATCTGGTTAAGAAAATAGGAAATACAGTAGAAGTCCAGAAATCTGCAATGCTTGGGACCAGAGGTTGTGCGGATTTTAGGATTTTGCGGATTTCAGGACAGAAAAGCCAAATCATAATATTCAAACTAAAAGTGCAAAATAAATAAGGCATATTAGATACATTTACTTAAATTATTATGTACAATAATATACATTATTACATTATTTTATTATATGCATTAAATTATATATATATTATTCATTTATATTAGTGAATACAGGAATATTTTAAAGCATAAAGGACATAAAAAATAGACTTTTTATTTATTTCAAACATTTTTCTGATAGAGGTTTGTTTTAAAACAAGTTTTTTTTTTTTTGTAAATTTTACAGGGTCATAATCTCATGGTCTGTGACACAGCTCTGATGTTCTAAATATTTTAGGTATTTTTCATCATGTTCCAAACACTCATTAAAAGATATTTTCTCACTAATCAGAATTGTTTTCTTGCTGTGGCGAGTTCAAAACAGAGCCAATGATTTCATCATCAGTTATCTGATATGCCAGTGTTGGCTCATCTGAACACATCATATATACTAAAAACCTCTTCTGGGCTAAGATTTTTTTTCTGCCCATAACTCAGAATCAGTATTATTCAGTAGTTATGACGTCATTATTGGATAAATATTTTTTCTTCGGTATTTCATTCTCCATTCTGCGATTTCTGGAACCTATAAATTCAATGTTTATATTTTGAGAGGCAATGCGGATTTCAGGTACTTGACTGTATAAGTGGTAAGTGAGTTCCCCACCTGAAATTTTGACAAACATTTTGAATAGCATCTGATACCGGCAAACTAATGTGCAATCTACTCATATAGTCACCAGGGGTGGTGTTAGGTGTTTTGGCTGACTAGTGAAAACTTGGAAACTCAAATTCTAAGATCCAATTCATTCCTAAATTCTGAAAATTTTTTTGTCAATAAATTCTGCTGCCTGCTGCGAATGCATCTGTTGCACTGGCTCTAATACTGGCCCTGATAGTCAAATACATGTAGTATATCTGGATACTAAATGTAAATAAAATCTTAATAAATAAATATTAACATACAAGTAGTCCTCAACTCACAGTACTCTGTCTTACGATATTCTAATTTTATGGTAAAGGGAAAATATCTACATTCAAATAGAAATTACACATAAGATTTTGAACTTTTCTAGGCTTAAAATTTGCAGTAAACTATAATAAATTAAGAAACAAGTTTATATTTTTATCATGTTTGATAAAGAAGAAAGAAATATTCTTTGATAAAGAAGATGTTCATATGAGCAAATATGATGTTGAAATTCAAAACAAAATTTTTATTACTTTATGAGCATTTCTGAAGTACTGACAAAGCAGATAAATTCAGAATAACAGTACTGATGAATTTAGTTCCCATGGTATAATCATTCAGTTTATCATCAAAACAGAAAATTAATTAAGAACCGTTTCAAATGCTTAACATTCGGTTAGATTAGATTATTTGAATACAGTACTGCCACAAGGGCTATCTGCTTAGAGGGATCCTCTCCTAGAATAATGGAGTAATCTGAGGGAAATGGATTCGTTTTCACATTACACATGGGAAAAAACACGAAAATCAATTATGCAGCCAGCCTGTTTATCTAGGATCAAACACAAACCATATAAAGCTACTACTATTCTGGAGTCTTAAACACACGCATACTGACTATTAGTAAATCATTCCATTTATTGGAAAGCAAATTTAACATAGTTACAAGTGCTGACAGTTTGATTATGTTCCACAGTAATATACATCAATGTCTTCAAGATAAATGCATATGTTTCATACAACTTTCCTTTCTGAAGAGCTTAGAATGTATTCTTAATTTTAGAAATTTAATTTTCATGACACACCTTTTTGAAAGTCAACTCAAAGTAGTGTGTACTAACACAGTGGGTGCAAAATATTGGCCAAGGCTATGACGCTTAGAAGGTTGGCATATCAAGACTTTAAACCTTAACGGATTTATCTGGATATAACCCCATTACAAATAGAGTAATAGGAGGACTATTAAGCTACGGAGGAATATTAAGCTTACACTATAATTTCACTTTAACACTCAAATTTATTCAATTATCTTTTATTTAATTGATAAAACTTAAATCATGAAATTTTAATTATCAAGTTACAAAATTTCTGAAGTTAAAAAAACAATTTTTTATTAATTTATAAAAATATCAAGTTATAAATGTTTCTGTAAATTATAAGACATCATTAAGTTATAAAACCCATAACTTAATTCATAAAATTCTGAGCATATTTCAATGCTTATTATCAAAATAAAATCATTAACAAATAATCACTAAGAGATGTAGAGGTCATTTAATTTTACATTTTGCTTTTAAAAAAATTGCTTAGCTAAATGTAAATATATATATATATATTTAATATTACACTAAACTAACAAGAATATCTACATAAGGATATATAGCAGTTAAAAATAAATACCAACAGAACTTTTCAACTCATGTGAAAACAACACACAGCACTCAACACATAGCTGCCTACATGACACACAGCACTCAACACATAGCTGCCAACATGAAACACAGCAGGTTCCTTGGAAGATTTTTACACTATAATGTGACATGGTTTCAAAAGAACTCCAGAATTAAATTCATTCCATGATACTCGATTCACAACATTGGATTGGTTTAATTAATTATGGCAAAGCACTCGAGAGTAATCTGCCTAACATGAGAGATGCTTTCGTGGAGAATTTTGTAAGAGCAGCTGGTTTACATACATGTTACACATGGAAAAAAAACCACGAAAACACCCATGCAGCCAGCCCATTCACTGGGATTCAAACCAAACTACCAGTGTTCAGAGACTTTACTGCTTGGCTGCTGATGAACCATTCAGGGCATCGGCTTAGTTATGCTATTCTGATATAAAATATATTAATATTTAATTACATATTCTATATTTTATGTTCTTTGGTAAATTTCCTTTTGTAATTTTCTTACATTTTTATACTAACAAAATCCTGAGTGGGGAATAAAAGCAAAATATTTTTAAAAACAATAAGCTTATAAAAATATTTTTAAAAACAATGAAAATAAAATTAATAATTAATATACCTTTTATTAATCAAAACAAATCAGATGCAATTATTAGCTGATTAGAATCTTCATATAAGAGTTCTATAAATGTCTACAGCACATGATGACAACTCACATCATATAAAATTAAACAAGAAAAATTATGCTGAAAATCAGTAGAGATAATGGAATCTCATAATTTAAGTTTCATTAATTCAATGAATTCTATTTACTGCTGGGAAATGTTTTTGTTAAAAAAATTTTCTTTAGTTAAAATAAAAATAATAGATTATCTAATGTTCCATTTTTTATTTTGGGAAATAAAAACCAGAAGAATTGGCTGTTATGTCCACTCAAGTCGTGGATTTTTAATCATATATTGTTAGCAGTACCCTACCAAAACTCTTGAATCGTCATTTTTGGCTCTTTTCACCTAAATGCATTCCCTAGGTTACTTTAAAATGTTTTATGCTATGCAAAGAGAAATGGGAAAAGCAATATGTATGAAAGTATTACATTAACACAGCAATTCAAATTTTGCCAGAGTGCCAGTCTTCATAAACATTTAAATGCCTCTTTTCAAAATAATTTCAGATTTGTGATTTTGACATGATGCTAATGATATGATACATCCATTTTTATTTTATTAATAACATTAGAATCTTGCACACCTTTCATAATGATGTTTTAATCTCATGCTGAATGAACATATGAAAAATAATTATATAGTATTTATGAATAAAATTATATGTTACACAAATATATTTGATGGCAAGTTATTTACAATACAATGCACACAAAACAAAAAATAACAGCAAAAAATTTGAAAAAATATTTTAAACCATACACGAAAAATAAAACATGAAAATAATTCTATAAAAAAAATTTGTTGATGAATTATGACTCCCTAATGACAAAAACGTCCCAAGATAAATTGATTTATATTTACACTACATACAGTAGAAAAAAAACTTTTTTTCTTCTTTCACTTAAGTAAAGTGTCCTCCAACACCTTCGCTTTCATGCATGTTAATACAAAGCAATTATAAAAAAAAAAATCTGAAATGTTTCAGATTTTAAATTACGTCCAAAGGGACGTTTATTTAACATTCTGTGTGTTACCTTTATTTGTTAAATACCATGTTCTTCGCACTTAAACCATAAAATTCAGTTCAACAGCAATATCGCAAAATAATTTTAAATTGAGCATATCTTTAGAAATTTCGGTACACGCTCTCACGCGCTGGAGATAAAAATGTTTTTCTGTACAACGTTGGTATTGCTGGCTTTGAAATCTTTGAGTTTGTTAATGAAAAATTCGTTAAAGTTTTAGAGAATATTGTTACGAATTTCACATTTATTTGGCTATTTATTTAGAACTGTAATTAGAATTCCTTTTTATTTTCCCGTGCAACGCAAAAAAACTACGTCAAAAAAAAAAATAATAATAATAATAATAATAATAACATGCATACATTAAGCAGATTTTTCATTTTTTAAACTTTAATGCAGAGCGATAACATTTAGTGGCAACAATTTGAAAAGTGAATCGAGCATTCAGAGTGAATCAACGCAAAATCGCAAAACGAAAGTAATAGTCCTTCGGGACTAAATCCCTTTGGACTAAAAATTAAGATGAATTGCCAAAACCTATATCTACATTATCTCAATTTAACGTAAGAAAATTTTTTAAATATATAGTCATTTATGATGATATAATCCAGTAGTTAGTTTTATCATCTCTTATAACAGGAATTTCACAATAACTGCACCACTAGTAGATAGTAACTTTTTGAAGTTATTTCTTTCAGGTAGGAATTAACATTTTATCAAGGACTTTCAGAAAGGTTATGGCATTTTTATAAATTTTTTTTTTCTGGTACAACAAAATATTACAAAACAGTATGAGTAGCAATATGTACATTCTGCAATTTTTAATGCTACTAATTATTACTCATAGAATTATTACTGAATTTCTTTACCCTTTATGAAATTTTAGCAATATGTACATTCTGCAATTTTTAATGCTACTAATTATTACTCATAGAATTATTACTGAATTTCTTTACCCTTTATGAAATTTTAGCTCCTTCAGCAACACAAAAAATTTCAGGTAGTTATGAATTCAAAAAAGTAGCCACAAAAATATCACAAAAACTACTAAGACCCAATGCAAAGAAATTTCAAAAGAAATATTCATCGTAACTACTTTAAATTCAATAGAAAAGTCACAATTCTTACGTGTTTTAAAACGACTATTTTCTGAAACACTTTTGAATTAAAAGGTTACAAAGTTTAAAGACAATAAACATTTTTGGGTCACATAATTTTTTTATTATTCGTAGAATTACCAACCAAAATACTGAGGGATTCGAAATATATATTATACTTCGGATGTTTACTTTGATACTGTTTCTACATATTCACAGCTTTCATGCAGCTCCCGCATATGAAATATTAAAGGCATAAAATGCAATGCAGATTGAGAAGTTCATATAAGAAAACTTAGTCTTAAACATAACATTTCCAATTAATAAAATTATCATGTGATAGTATCCCAAATTCTTACTGCACTGTCAAATATAAATTTTGCAATTATTTTTAAAAAGTGAAAAGTCACACTCCGATTGTTTGACGATAAGCACCAGAAACGTCTACTAAAATGCTAATAACGAAAAAATCGGAGAAAAGACAAATAGAAATTTTCAGAAAATATTACGACGCACATTGCAACGCTAATCAGATGAACGGAGAATAGGAAAAGACTGTACTAAATTAACTTACAATATCCCGCTGCAGGTTGTGCATACAAAAGAACCAATCGTAACATTTATATATGTTGGTCCTCTTTGAAGGCAATCGAAACATTGTTTATTGTATGGCAGAGAAGCAAGTTCTCGTAACAGTTTAGTATTTTTATCCTCGGCGGTCTTCCTCCTAGAAGCCATCTTGTGTTACTGCCGGAAGTTGCATTCATCCCTTTGGCATCTCATATTCTGCAGTGAATTTATAAAAATTTCTCTAACCGCAAATAGATAATAAACGGCACTTTGTATTTTTGATTCTTCTGCAAATTCTTTTGCACGTTTTCTAACAGGTAATATGAATTAATGAATACTGCTACACCAACTGGCTTCTAAAATTAAACACTAGTGTTTCATAAATTTGGTATAGCTCATGATATAATTTCGATATCAAACTACGTAACTTGCAGTTCATGAAAGAATTCTACGACTTACTAAATGAGATGAGATACATAAAAGTGAACAACACCATCAACAATGTTAATGTTTCTTCGAAATCGCAGAATCAAACAGTTTCATCATCGAAATAATTGCGTTATCTAAAAGAAGTGAAATTTCACATTTCTTAGAATTATCTAGCTAAAAGAAGAAGTATTATGTGTAATTAAAGGAACAAGGAACAGCTTTTAAAACAAGAAAAGGTTATAACTTTTTCTCCTTGAAAATATGTCAAAAACAAAGATCACGCATCCAGTCTTAGGCACACTCCCTTGAAAAAAAAAAAAAAGAAAATAAGAATTATAAAATTCAAGAATATCGCAAAAGTAAGAAGGAAGAAATGTCCAGTAGTTTTTATGAGATCGAATAAATGTTATTATTTATACAGAAAATGTAAATATCTTCGAATTTAATGAATAAATGTTATTATTTATTATATTTTATTTTTATTATTAGTCCAAAGGGATGTAGTCCCGAAGGACTATTACTTTCGTTTGGGCGTTTTGCGTCGTTTCATAAAAATGTCCGATTCACTTTTCAATTTAGTGCTTATGTTTCTTTGTTGGTAATTGAAGTTGCATTGGGTTGGCTATTCGAATTTTTGGAATTGTACTGTCTTGGTTATTGGGTCTGTACTGGATGGATTAATGGAACTGTATTGGGTTGACTATTGGAATTATATTGGGTTGGTTTTTGTGTTCCTATTGGGTTTAGTTTAATGTTTGTTTGTCCGGCAAGTTATCATATTATTAAGCAAGATCCCTTTGGACGTAATCTAAAATCTGAATCCTTTCAGATTTTTTTTATAATGTTATTATTATATTATTTATTACCATTATACATTTCAGGTCCTTCCTCAGATCTTTCAGTGGAGTTCTTGTTCAAAGATTTCCTGAGAAGATATATGATATACATACTCTAAAAGAAGATATATTCCAAAAATAAAAAAATTTTGAAGTTATAAATTTTTGTTACAGTTTCAAATCTTAATATTGGTACTCAATTTTTGACTAATTTTCCAAAATAAATTCTCATGAATTTCATTAGTTCTATATAAAATGAGTTTTTCTTATGTTCAATTTTGACATTTCAATAGTTTGATTAAAATTATTCGAAACTAATAATTGTTCTTATCTTATCTATGTAAACCATTAGTATGGGTCTGCTTGATCTTAGTATAGATTTGGCTTGATCTGAGATTTTTTGGTCAAAAAGTCATAATCTATTTCCTCATAATCCTATCTTTTGCGCATAAAAATAAGCAAAGCGAATGAGCCATACCTAGGATGAAAGAAAGTAGGCCATCTCTTAATATTCACTAAAGCCATTGTCCAAGGCCCTCGATCTTTCACATATTCGTGGCCATTTAATGCTTCAGGCTTTCATTAAATTTCCCATCTCGGGCAAAACTGTATTCTTTAAAAATAATACATTATGCTTTTATCTTAAATACACAGAGATAAAACAATCATATTTTATTATTCCTATGATTCTTCCCCACGGCCGTATCCAGGATTTGCGTCAGAGGGATGCGAATGACTTAAAAAAAGGCAAAGACTTAGATTTGACAAAAGACTTGGAATAAAAAAATTAAATTGGACTGGAATACGCCCATCAGTGGTTGACTGTAAAGACAGCTGAGCACTAGTAATCCGGCACTACTAATCCGGTTTTCGCTAAAGTAAGATTAATTTGCAGCAATTCTGATAGATATTTCTTCATGAAAGCATTCTTCCCCTTAGGCAAGTAACAGTAATGTGATAATTGCTTGTCTTAATCGAATAAATGAGTGAATAAACAATGGATTCTAATAAATGTAAGCAGATTATTGAAGTTAAGGGAATAGAAGAAAAAAAAAAGAAAATTACTGAAAATTCTTTTAACTTAGTCTTTAATTTTGTCAGGACTGAGTGTTCTGTGCATACTTTTGGAGAACATATTCGTGAAGTTGTTAAAGTCCTGATCTTGAACAGGGAGCTGAATGCAGCTATGTTCCGTGGTAGAATAATTGTGGTTAAGTGGTAGCACGTAGGAAGGGTTTTAAATTACCCTTTTATTAAACTATTATTTACAGCCACTTCCTAACTCGGAAGGGATAACAGAAAATAATGACCGCACTTGGGTGTAAACTGAACAATCAAATAATTTAAAATAAAGTGAGTAGAAATTAAGTAGTCGTTGCTCACAGAGCTATAAACGCGAGGTTGGCCTCTGTGCTAAACTATTAATGGTGCGTAGCAAGATTTAGCTAATATTAACGCACTTAGATTACTTCAATAAGTATTAGAGTAACAGCGCTAAGGCTTAGAATTTAAATCTCTCACACCGAGAAGTTCCTTGCTAACCTTTAAATACCAAAACTTGGCTCCACTTCAAATTAGCATAAACGCGGGCTCATTCGAACGGGAAGTTGAAATAAGAACTTACAGGATAGAGAAAATTAACATAAAACTTTGTTAGTTTAAACTAAAACCTTACAATTTATATAACAATAATTTTTCTTTCAAGAACTTTCTATCTATTTCGATTCTTTTTTCCTAAAGTAGCCTTCAATGCACATAGTCTATTCAAGCGATTACCTATCACCGTTCAGCGCAACTGGATTTTTACTCTGCTCAAGTCAATCAATGATAGCTCAATAGTGTTTCATATTACATGGTTCACACCACAAAAATTAGAATAGCGTGTTTTGCTTGGGAGAGAAAAATCGGTGTCGTTTCTTATACGAAATGTTAAGTTCTTCGTGCTGTAGATCTTCATTTATTGTTTTTAAAAACGATGCCAGAGTTTTGGCTTATTTCAAAATTTTCCAATTTACATAAAACTACACTTTCTTTCTTTATCTCTCTCTCTCTCTTTTTTTTTTGGGGGGGGAAGGAGGTTTAAATTATTCACCTGGCATTTTTAACACAGGCATATGGCAATAGGAGAAAAGAAAATGCTCATAAATTTTCTCTGGGAATTCATTTTCTTCCTAGCGATATTAAAGACCCCAGATAAGTATTTACTGTAATGCTTAAAGTAAGGGTATACAGCTTTGTATTCACGCATGCATGACGTGAATATGAGTCAGTGAATTCTTCGTAAAATGAAAATGAGCTAGTTCCCATTTCTACGCCTTTCGTGGATAATCTTAGTCCTTCACGAAAACATCCCGCCCTTTAGACAGATAACCATAGCAACTTTTGTTGTAATCCAATAAATATCGATTAGTATTTCAGCTCAGAAGATCCATGTGTCTAATTCCTATAATATGCTTCACACGAAAATTGCCGTCCCCAAAAATGTGCCGCT
>KK119128.1:264903-338988 GCA_000611955.2 Stegodyphus mimosarum
ATCCGATTGAGAAACGTAACACATTGCCTTTTAAAACCCAAGCAGCTGGCATTGTGCCAATGGATGTAACGTAAAATTTGAATAAAGAACTTCTTCTTCTGCTCAGCGTACGTGATATTGCAGATCACGAGACTTTATCGGTGTTTATGTAGATTTTACGCTTTTTTAAAAGTGTTGCCATATTGCACTTGAACTAAATCAGAAAATGCGCATAATAAAAGATAATTTTATTCCTTATTAATTTGCATTTGTTAACACTCTATTTTCTATTACGCAGCGCCAAATATTCCCCTAGCGGTGACTTTTGGAACTAATTTGTTTTTTCGCGGAATCCTTCGTCCCCCGTCTTGTTTAATCTTCCTAGAAAATGTGACGTCATTCTCGCAAATTGATCGCGCTACAGAACACTGTGAGCACTGTCAGTTTAATTATGGCCACCCGGTATTTTGTTTATTATAAAATGACGTGACAGCTCCGCCAATATCCAAACTAAGCACTCGATACAATATTTAAAACTCATAGAAAATGAGCGGTTGTTAAAGTAGGAAAGTTTAAAACGGAATGCTTCATCAAAGCGGAATAAAATAAAAAATTATAATGAAATCCGCTTAATAATAGTTCATTTATTAGCTATGAAAGAGAAACTGTATATCGATAATGAATTAATTAAATCATGTTTGTTTGCTGTAATCGAAGAAATGTGCCCAGAGGAAATGGATTTGTTTAGATTTGTCAGTCTTTCGTCGAGAAAAATTGTTAGAATAGTCGAGGAACTTGGAAGCCACGTCAGAGAGTCAATAAGAAGACAAAATTAAAAAAAAAAATCTAAAAGGTTTTAGTTGGCTGTCGACAAGTCAACAGATACTACTGATATGATCCTAATGCTGTTTATTTGATGAGTCAATACTGAGTTTGAGGTGACTGAAGAATTAGCTTCTATGAATAGGTTACATGGAACAACTACAGGTGAAGATATCTTCGAGTCGAGAAAACCCTATGCCAGAAAAATTTGCTAAAGAATCAGTTAAAATATGTAAAAACTGATAATGCCAAAAGCATGTGTAAAACAGTTTGAAAAATTTAGATTAGTTTTGATTAGCTGATAAATTTTCAAAACTTGTGAAGAAGCTAAATGTTTGAAATGTCATTGCATTATTCCTCAGCCAGCTCGCGGGAAACACCTCAATCTGTCATGTGTTATTGAACTAGTTGTCTCAGGGTAGTTTTATTTGCTCTCGTCATTTAATTTTATTCTCTGTCACAGACTTAATAACCGCCAGTTCTGTGATATTTTAGAGGTCGAAGCCAAATAGCCTGACTTTCCTACCATACAACAGTTCGATGAGTCCATAGTGGAAAAATTTTACTGAGATTTTTGAACTCAGAGAAAACAGAAATTTTTCTAAATGAGAAAAGTCGCCCGCAACTACCGTTATCGAAAAATTAATGGTTATGGAAATTAACATTTACTACAGACATCGTGGGATAGCTTAACGAATTTAATTTGAAAATACAGGGAAAAACAGTGCTCATATGTGAAAAATACTGTATCCTAAATCTATTTCACCTGGTGGGTGGTGCTCAGGAACGGTAAAGAGAAATAAAAAATAAAACAACCAATAATTATGTCATAAATATGCAAAAGATAAATGAATGACGTGTAAAAAGGCTAAATGAAAGAATTTGTGTTATAAATATAAAAAATATAAATGAAAATTTTTATAAATTAGCGTAAATATATATGAAAGTTTTCAATCAAATAATAGGCTGAATTAAACTACCGCACTCTGAAAAACAAAAAGGGCGGGGTGGTGAAATATGATAAATTAAAGACGATAATGCATGGAACATTGAGTATAAGAAAAAAGGTTTGCACAATATACTTCGAGGTTAGATAAAATTGCTACCTTATTTGTGCTTCTAATTTGATTAAAGCCTTCTTGAGCGGGTGAAAAAAGTGCATAAATGCTCCTTTCTTGAAGAGATAGCATTCCGAAATTGAGGATTTCTTCAAGTGCTCAAGTGCTTCCTCTTCAGAGGGAAACTAATGAGGCAGACCTCAATTATCTAACATTTTTGTCAGTTTTAATACAACTAAAATAAACATTGCATTAATAACAGAATTTTCTTATTTATATCTAGTTATAAAGAAAGTTTTTCGCCAAAAAACGTCCCTAATAAAGTTAAAAAAAATGAAAGCAATACCTATAGTGTGGGAGTAATCACCACCCAAATCTACGTTTTTTTGCCAACGTTTTGGGAGCCTTCGGCCCAGAAACTTGGTGGCCGTGAGTCCAAAGATAGATCAACCTCATTTCGGACGTCCTATGCAGAAAGGAAGATAGCACCAGCAAGATCTAGCTGCAGGTGTAAAAAAAATGTAGAAGTCCGAAGAAGCGATGTCAGAACTGCATGGTGGGTGTGGCAAAAGATCCCATTCGAGCCCGTACAGAGTCCAGCCAGTGAATGGAAACATATGCGGTCTTGCATTATCTTGATGAAACATTACCTTTTTGCGCCGAAACTCAATTCGAAGTTTTTTCTTGATAGCAGCGTCAACAAGGAATAACAGTTTTCTGTACACCTTACTGTCGAGGATTTTACCTTTTTTCAGATACACTTCGTGGATAACACCACTGCAATCCCACCAGATACAAAGCACGATCTTTTGCTGTCAAATTGCCCTTTGCAACGCTGCCGACGGGCTCACCGGGCGCAGACCAATCCCCTTTTCGTACTGTTTTGTTGAAGAAAATATGCTTTTCAGTACAAGTGGCGATCCGGTCCAGAATTTTGTCCTTGAGTTAATATTCCAGCTGATTACCGCAGGCCTGAACACGACTGTCCTTATCTGCTTGAATCAGCTCATGCGGCACCCAGCGATTGAACTTGTACGTCAAGTTTATGCGATACATGGACATTACTAATGAACATGGCACTAACGTCTAACTCCTTAGCAAGCGCTCGAGTGGTTGCATACTGATCTTCCACAGGTTCTTGCAGGCGGGGCTCATCAACATCAGTAAGCCAGTCAGATCACTCTGACCTTAAATGCCATAGTCCTTGTTTTTAAACTATCGGTACCAAACCTTTATAGTGTCATATAATGCAGCATTAGTACCTAAAGCTGTACACATGATTTGGTGACATTCTGTCGCTGACTGCTTGCAACAGAAATGGAAGTAAATGATGGTTCTAATCTGGTAGCATTACAGTTCTATTTCAAACACTTTGTGCTTAAGGATAACGATATTTTTTACAAATTTCACAATACAGTCTTCTAAAACAAGTGTCTTCTTTTCAAATGTCAAAAATTGTTTGACAAAATATGATTAAACACGTCAATGCGAACTGTTTGCGCTGACGATATTTGTGTCTGCGGAAAACTTTCGTTAAAACCCGATTTTACGGTTCTGTGGTATAAGAACTATCGCAACTGATCTTACTTAAGGTTTCGATTGTAACTGCCACTTTGCTCAAAATCTGAGTACAGGAGATAGGCTTTATTGGACTTTAACGAAATTTAAGAGCTGCGTCTACTTAGAAATATGAAATGCGATGGTAATAACCACGGACAGATAGATGGAGGTGGTCCGACCGGCGTGATCAATATGCAGAAACGTTCTCTCAACTTCATGCAAGTTTGACGGCATACGCCAATCAGGTGGATCATAGAGGGAGGCGAAGAGTTTTTTACTTTACATAGAGTATTAAAAAAATCATCGTGACTTCACAGTTACATATTTTTTATACATTTTATTAAAAATTTCATTGAAAGTTCTGAATGCCGAATACCAATATCAACTAAATTAAGATCATCGTGATATTAATAAGAAATAATTCCCCTTTAATAAATAAATATATCTGAGTTTTATTTCCGTTATTGCTAAGGGAAACGAAAGAGGAACGTGGAAAAGCGGTCCTTTAGAATATTTTGCAGTTGTTCTAAAATACAATCTGCAGAACAAAATTCCAAATTTTGTAATATCAGTGCAAAGTTCCCTCTCAATTGCTACACGTTTTGGCAATTGTAAGAAGCGTTTTCTAAATAAAACTCATTTCACAAGCGTTTAAGAATTAAAAATATATATTTTACATTTAAGAAATCTTTCTCTACTGTCTACATAACAGCAACAGCAATCAAATAGATCTCTAAAATCTCATTGATGGCTTTGCGAATAACAAAACAAAGCAAACAAACAAAAAAATTAAAAATTTTAAAATAAAAGTTTTTTTCAGAAATAAATGTAGAGTTTTAATTTATTTCTCTACGCGACATTTTGATATTTTTTTGTAGTTACATATTTTTATATCAACAGAGGCGGTAAGTTCAGGGATCGCTCCAGGCGGCAAACTCAGGGACCACCTGGGCGACTAAAGTTCTAGCTACGTCACCATTAAGCATTCAATTTTCCTCAAGATTTCGGGATGCTCATGTAAAGGTCTTTATTTTAATGAATAGACACAGATATGCGTAAAAGTGACTGCACCTTTATGGAGTTCATTTTATAACTTGCAGTAAGCAACTTTCGCTAAAGTGCTATATTTTTATGGTTTCTGCCATGGCGAAATCTCCACTACAAACCTCTGTCTTGATGAATGGTCGCCGACTTTCAGAAAGATGCTGGCACATTTATAAAAAAAGCGGGCCTCTGTTTTCCAAGAATGCTCTGATGTAAAGGTACCGCACCCTTATAAAGCCGACTCCATTATTAACTTCAATTTACAACTTTTTTGGGGAGTGGAGCAGATAGCAAATAGCATCTGCCAAGATGGCTATGCACTGAAAGGATATATGCTAAGTCAGTGGCCATTCTTTATAACTTGGTAAAAAGTCTTTCTTTTCTTTATTATGTCGGTACATTTATGCCAGAGCTCTTTTATGGTGGCTTTGTCTTGATGAATGATCGCCGACTTGCAGAAAGGTGCTGGTTTCTTTATGACGGGACATCGTTCTGAAATCTTTCTAATCTAATCGATATCAGGTGACAAGGCGGACGTACAGCTATCGGAGCCTCTGGAAATTTCCCGAGGAGCAGAGTCATCTGAATCAGTGGTTTCTAATAACTGGCGCTCCGCATGTAGCCCTCGAAGCAATTTTACACGGCGCAAGAATACATTTTCCGCAAATTAATCAGCATTATTATGGTAAGACTTGGAACAAAGGTTTAGATATTAATGATTTTTAAGTCCAATTTTGCATTATTTTTATTGCCATTAAAAACGAGTAACGCTCCAGGAAGTGCATCAGTGGAGATAATTAGTTTACACTGCCATATAAATCTCATTAAAAAATTTGAAGGTACAAATTCGGTTAACCTTTTCTGGGACTTGTCAAAAGATAAATAACTTTACCTGCGAATTTTTTCAATAAGAATAATCGCTTTGTTTGGGAATTCATTTATACGTGAACAGTTTTTTTTTCTCAGTTGAAAATTAATAAGCTTAAAAAATATTAACTGACTGATGAGCATCTACAATTCGTGATAATGATAATTTCTAGTAATTTTTCTCCAAGGTTACAATCTTTATGAAAATCGAAATCCGCGACCTGTTGTAGGTGGAAATTATAGAAAATAAATAAAAGAAAAAATAATAGGTCATCATTATTTATTCTGTAATTTTGGACCATTTGGAAAGTTTTTAGAACTTGTTGATTTTAGTTTTAGTTTCGTCAGAACTCAACTTCTGAAGTTAGATGTGCTGAAGCTCTATAGAAGATCGTCAGGAAAGTACAATAGTAATAATAATAATAAAAAATTAAAAAAAATAAGTAAAATAAGTAAATCTGAAAGCTTTCAGATTTTACATTACGCCGAAAGTTTTTTTTTTTTAACGTTTCGTGGGTTACCTTTATTTATTAAATATCATGTTCTTCGCACTTAAACCATAAAATTCAGTTCAACAGCAATATCACAAGATAATTTGAAAAAGAGCATATCTCTAGAATCGCTGGAGATAAAAATGTTTTTTCTGTACAGCTCGTTCAAGTTTTACAAAATATAATGGTGTCGCCATTCCTCGCTTTGAAATCGTTGAGTTTGTTAATAAAAAATTCTTTAATGTCTGACAAAATATGGCATAGATAATAAAACTAATTCCAAATTCCAAACTAGGGCTTCCCTTATTCAGTGGAGGATTACATTATTCAAAATTTGATTGCTCTAGGTACCATTGTTTATCACAGTGCGAGAAACGTACACATATTTTATGCAGCTTCTTCATTATTTAATTTCTTTAAATATAATACAGGGCTGTAATATTTGATGGCAACATTTTGAAAAGTGAATCAACGCAAAATGCCAAAACGAAATTAATAGTCCTTCTGGGCTAGCGCCCTTTGGGCTAATAATAATAATAAAAATATAGTAGTAGTAGTAAAATGATTACTAATCATAATAATTAAAATTAAAATCCAGTTAAACATAATGAGATAAATAAAAATTTAATAAATTATTAGTGGTAAATAGTTAAATAATATAATAAAATACTGGACATCCTGTTATTTAAGGGCTCCGGCTGGAATTACAGTGTAACTCAAAAACTAAAAATAGTTCAACAGGGTTCGGCTGAGTTTAATTCTTGAATGTACGATAACAATATACTACTTTAAGGGATGATAAAAACAAAGATAATTATTTTTCCAGCACACCATTGAAAGAAGTGAAAACAGTTAAATTGTCACTAATGAGAATAGAGAAAATTTTATCAGGTGTACCACAGTATGGAGGAAATTTTAACGGAGGATGCGTAGGTATGAAAACAAAGACAGGAACATCCAGCACTTCCTGATCACGTTCCCCTGCTCAAACAGAATGTGACAGGGGGTGAGATTTCTCCGATTCTTTCTATTAACTTAGAACAAAATAACAAGCGACGATTTTTGTGCCCTGTATTTGGTTAGATAGTTTCAAAAAGGTCTGTAGGTGCTCTTTGCCCGGGAAGCTACTAATATTGGAACGAAAAATTTACCCGCTGTCATAAATAGCTTGCAATTTCTGAAGCTAAACTTTGCCATGAGACGGCTTTTCTTCCCTTAAAAGTTTCAACCTCCATCCAACGGTTGGTATCCCAGAAAAAGAAGGGCATGCAATAATCAAAAATTAGAATCTATTTTTAACTTAATTTAAAGTGAAATTTTTTAAATTAAAAGAATTTTTTGTTGAAATTATGGTTAATTTATATAAGAAGCCTTCTTACTTAAGGCTCCGGTGCGCTCAGACTAGAAATGAGATTTACCTCAAAAATTAAGAAGTACCAGCGCCAGGCTCCTGTGGCCTCCGGCACTATTTATGCTCTGTTAAAAGTTCTTTAGTGATTCAGTCAGCGTATTAGAATTATTTGAAATAAATGTCAGTCTGAAAATTTAATATTTAGCTATCAATGCATTTAAATTACAAAGTTGCAACCAGCAGAAATTTCTTCCAGATACCAGTCTTTAGATTTCAAACAGAATATAAACATGAATTGGAATTTTTGCCTCATTAATTATTACTGCTTATAATTATTTAGAAAAGTACAATTTTAAATTTAGTTTAAAAAATTTGTTGTGTTAAAAAGATCCTTCATTTTGGTAAAGGGAAAAAATGGGCCCGTCAGCTGCTTTCAGATCGTGCTTAGCAATTATAGTTCGAGAAATTTTTTTAAAATTACATGAAACCGAAAGGGTTTTTAAACTAGATTTCTCTTTAATACGGATATAAAATTTTCCATTCTTGATGTTTAATCTAAACTGTACGTTTCATTTTCTATATTGCTTATTTCTCTATGTGTTTTCATGCTAATAACCTAAGATTTGAACTAAAAGAATAAGGAAGCTAACATTGTTAAGGAACTGCTTATTTAGGTAGCAACATAAAATACTTAGCAAAACTAAATCGTTTAATAACTGTAAAATTATTATTTGAGGATTATATTGCAAATTACTACGTACCTTTGCTTTGACAGAAACAGACCGTGGCATACAGATTTATATATTTTAAATTAAGCTTATAAATGGCAGTTAAAAGTGCTAAATTTTACTAAAACATGGAGACATGTATGTCATAAGCTGTTAAAAAATATAAGATTGGCATGTGGTTTTGTGGGTGTAGCAAAATCGAAGTTCTCAAATATCAAAAATAAAGCCACAGCTGTTACATGTAAAAATTCATCACAAAACGTCTCATATAAGTGAAATATCAGATTACGTTTCGCAATCTCAGGGTGACCCTGAAAGCACGTAAATTAGACAAGGAAAATTGTTGCTGATTTAATTGGAGTTTCTCTCCCAGCGTGGAATCATTTCAAGTAGCAGTAGGCTCATTACACAAATCAAACGTTCTAAGAAAGTTTTAGAATTTAGTTTTATCTGTAATGAACTGGTTCCCTTTACAGGAAATGGTTTTGAGAAATAATCTATGCAGTTTTGTAACGTCCAGCAAAGACATATTTAAATCTTTTGGAAGGCAACCTGCAGAAAAATTCCGGATAACCGGAGTCTTGATGGTTAGAGTTCTATGCTATTAATTATTAATTTTTCAGAAATTTAATCTTCTAAATATCAATTTTTGAACAATTGGCCCATATTTTAACTTCCTTGTACGAAGTAAAGGAAGCCTAATCACAAAAATTTCGTCAGAATTCATATTTCAAAAGAAATCTATATTTTGCCCGTTCCCGAATCCATTTTAACTATTTTTTTCCATGAGGACTGTGTGTACGGACATAGTAAAGAACTCTTTTCTCCAAAACGTACTGTAAAATGGATTTAAAATGGAATTTCTCGTGACATCTGTGAGTAGGTATCTCGCATAACTAAAAAATGATTTGTCATAGAACGTTGAATTGTGTATGGAACTGCTATAACATCTAATTGTGCACCTCCTTTTTTATTTATTGCAAATCGGCAAATAATAAAATTATATATATATATATATATATATATAATACCCTTGTGCAGCCCTTATTTTTCTAATAGCTGTTGTAGTCACATTCAGTTGCAGAAGTATTTTAAATAACGAAAATATTCATGTTTTGGCTACGTCAAATTTTTTGAATAAATAACGAAATCTAAATTTTAATGCCGTCTGTGTTTCCTATGCTTATAAACACCAGGTTTGTATTTGGTAAACAAGGCACTAAATTGGTAATTATACATACCAGGTTTGTATTTGGAAAAGTTTTATATTTATTATGAAAAAGTAAAATTCTAAGAAGTTTGACTCCCACAAGACAAATATTAATATTTAATTTCAAAATTTGCAGTTTTTGATGATATTTTCAATTTACCTTGAGAGATCGGTTAATTAAGTTAGAATAACTCGAGGATATAAGTTTAACTGAAGTGCAGCATAAATTATACGTATAATTTAATAGGTCGTACATAGAAGTTTTGTGGTACTCACATCAGGTTCTTTTCTTATTAGTTATTAAATCTTCAGTAAATACTCTTGAATAATTTGCCAGAATACTTTTACCTCGAAAACAACTTTGAATTTCACGACAAACCAAAAGGTTAAATAAATAAAATCAAATTAGCTTAAAACTTTAAAAAAAAAAAAGTTGTCTGCAAGGTTATAAGGTATATCTCCCACATTCTCAGCGTGCCTTCGTGGTGTAATGGTCAGCACACTGAGCCGGTAATTCAGAGGTCCGCGGTTCGATCCCCGGCGAAGGCGATGCATATTTTTCATCGTTCCTGCTTCCAAAAAATCCTAATGTCTCTACAAGGTCTCATTTTAAATTACGTCCACAGGGGCTTTTTTTAACGTTTTATTAACGTGTGTTACCTTTATTTATTAAATATCATGTTCTTCACACTTAAACCTTAAATTCAGTTCAACAGCAATATCGCAAAACAATTTTAAAATGAGTATATCTTTAGAATTTCTGATACACAGTTCCGCGCCCTTTAGATAAAAAGGTTTTTTTTTTTTTAGTAGAGTGTTGCCATTGCTCGCTTTTAAATCGTTTGAGTATGTTCATAAGAAATTCGTTGAAGTTTTACAAAATATGAAATAGATGATAAAATAAATTCCAAATTCCAAATTCGGGCTTCCAGATGCGCATATTCGGGAAGAGACATACGTTATTCAAAATTGGCTGGCTCTAGGTACCGTTGTTTATTGTTGTTGGAGAAATATACATACATTTATGCAGATTCTTCATTATTTAATTTCTTTAAATATAATACAGCACTGCAATATTTCGTGGCAACAGTTTGAAGAGTGATTCAGAGTTTTAATGTTTCCGACGCAAAATCGCGAAACGAAAACAAGTCCTTTAAGGACAAAGCCTCTTTGAACTAAAAATTATTGGTAGAACATATTTCACTCTTGTGTGAGAAAACGTGATAAAATCAGATTTTGTTGATATTTTTAGTCCAAAGGGATGTAGTCCCGAAGGACTATTACTTTCGTTTGGGCGTTTTGCGTCGTTTCACAAAAAATGTCCGTTTCACTTTTCAATTTAGTGCTTATGTTTCTTTGTTGGTAACTGAAGTTGCATTGGGTTGGCTATTAGAATTTTTGGAGAATTGTACTGTGTTGGTTATTGGGTATGTACTGGATGGATTAATGGAATTGTATTGGGTTGACTATTGGAATTATATTGGGTTGGTTTCTGTGTTCGTATTGGGTTTAGTTTAATGTTTGTTTCGTTCGGCAAGTTATTATATTATTAAGCAAGATCCCTTTGGACGTAATCTAGAATCTGAATCCTTTCAGATTTTTTTTTTATAATTTTTTTTATGAAGTATTCTTTCAATTAGAGATTATTTGAATAGGTAATTTATAAAACTTAGCTAAGAGCAAAACTTTAAATAACTCGATGTTTACTTAATTTATAAAACAGAGATTAAACGCAAGAACTGCACAAATAAAAGAATAAACACGTTATAAATGATCTCTTTCAATTATATTATACAAAATGTCCTAAATAAAAAAAGTACTCAAATCAAGCAGAAAAACGTTGTTATTATTATGGGTTTTTTGTTATTGTTACGGACACCCTATTATTTGTTGCCGTGTTTTATTAATTCTAAGTTATTAGGAGAGCGGAGAATTTTATTAAACATTGTTTCTTTTTTTGGGGGGGGGGAGCCAATGAAGAAAAAATAACGCACAAAAAGATAACACTGCAATGAAGAATATTTCTCGTCCATTCGTATTACTCGTATTAAAAAGCATACCTTTTTTAAAATTTAGCAAGACGAGTTTCAAGCTAAATTTCACGTTGCAGCTATAATCAAGGCCGCTATGCGCAATCTTGTTCTAAAGTATATCAAGCAAGTTCAGTATATACATTGTATGTTCTTCGTGTCACAGAATAATGATGCTCTTTTCATTTCGAATCCATACAGAATTTCATGAGTTGAAACCTGAGCACAAGGATATATGCAATACTGTACTGAAAGAAACTGCCGAAAGAAATTAAAAGAAATTGTATAAGCAGTGCTGAATATGAGTCTGTACTTTAAGTCAAATGTGGCTTAGTTTCTGTTAAACGGGTTAGGTATTTCTAGTACCCTCATCACTGGAGTTTTGTAAATCCACATCAATATGTGGAGATCAATTTACATGCCAAGAAATTAGTGTCTAGTGCAGGGTTCCCCTTAGCTCGCTAACCAGTTATTTTTATTTTTGGTATCTTTACTGAATTCTCTTATTTCCCCTCGCATTTCCTCATAAGGATGAAAATTAAGTAGGTGAACGAGAGTATTTAAACTGGTAAAACGAAATGTTTAGACAGAGTGTGATTTCACTAATGTAGAGCACTTTTGCTATTTTTTCCTGCAGCTGTTAATCTGAATAGCGGCTACGCATTCTGCCTGTTTAGTTGTACTAGGCTGTATTTGTTGCTGAGTGAGGCTGTTAGATTAAATTAAATTGTGTAATCTAGCACTACTTCTTACCTTTTGAATTTATTATTAAACTATCTTTAATTTCTCACTGCAAGCCGTCGGTGCAGTTGCCGCAAGCAAAACCGTGCTCTCCCTTTCTGTTAAAGATTTGGGCTTAGTAAAAAAGGCTTTTTACACCTTTTCCCTGTTGTGTTCATCTTCACGCCTGTGCGAGAAGTCGGCAGGTTGGACACTGAGATCCAGATGAAGCAGCAGCTCATACTGCCCGTCGCTCGATGAACACGATTTGCAGGTTTTTCCTGAAAAAAAAAAAAAAAAAAAAAAAAAACAGGTTAGGTTATGTTATATGAATATGACAAAGCTCCCGAGGGCTATCTGCATAAGGGAAGGATGCCTTCGGGAGGACTATTTAAGGAAAAAGAACCCTACCATTAGCCCTTTGGCCTGAGTTCGTCAGCCAAATTCGAGATACCAGTATTCAGTGGTTTTAAGCCAATTTCAAAATGAATTGATTTCATATATCTTCAGTATTACATTTCATGCTCACTTTCTCTCACTAAACTACAATATTATCTCACATACTGCACATTTTCTGTTATTATGCAGCTAAGCAACTCCCTTTGTACTCAAAGTTGAAGGACAGTGGAAGAACTGAATGTGAATGGTATTTAATGAAACGTATTTGTAATGTAACCCAGAAAGGGCAAGATGGTCGTTGGCAAAATCTGGCTTTTTAATGTACAGTGAAACTGCGATTCACAAACTTAATTCGTTCCTGAGGGTCTTTTGTCAATCGAAATGTTCGCAAACCGAATCAATTTTCGGCCTAGGAATTAATATAAAATGGATTAATTCCTTCCTGGACCACAAATGATTGCTTATTTAAGCTTTACTACAGTACCTTTTGCAGAAATTCATAACACAAAAATCAGTGGAAATTATTAAATCTAAAAAATATAAACATAATATCAAGCAGATAAAACAAATGAAAATGTAATTTAATTTTATTGTACACGTACAAAGGAGAGTGTATGAAGAATAATAAGATGAAAGTGATGAGGAAGATGTTATTTTTTGGACCTCGAAATTTCTTTCCAGACAAACATCAAATAGCTCTCTTTAGAGAGTTTCTTCTTTCATCTTTCGTTTGTTTCTAAGCACCATTCGACTCTGCTTGAGACTCCTGAGCTTCTGTTTCACTCAAAATATT
Organism: Stegodyphus mimosarum; assembly: GCA_000611955.2. NCBI lineage: Eukaryota > Metazoa > Arthropoda > Arachnida > Araneae > Eresidae > Stegodyphus > Stegodyphus mimosarum. The sequence continues at coordinate 277,956 of KK119128.1, forward strand.
TGCAGTGTGAATTTTTTATTGCCTTATTCTAAAGTGCTTCTAAAGTAAGACTTAAGATTATCACTGAAAATGCTTATTGCGTTATTGAATAGAAGCTTTATTGAAAATGCTTATGCTACAGTTTTATCGCTCGGGGAAAAGTTTGCATTTTACCCCATTTTGTGCAAATTTCGCAGATAAAAAAACTAGGATAATTTCTCTTCCTTCCCGTTCTTCTGAAGGCATTTCTTCCACAACTGATTTTTGTTGCTGCTTCTGAAGTTACTGTAAATTTATCTGGTTGAGCTCAATTTTTGATTTTCTAGAGACGTAATAACATAGATAACAAAAGAAGCCGAAAACTTGAACATAGAAGTCCTTATCTTCTAAAATGCAGCAAATTGATAAATATCCTCAATATATGCAACGGATTTCATTTCATCCAAACCAAAACTCAATCGTAACGCAATAGAATTGAAAAAAGAATTGGCTGCATTCCCAAAACATAAAAGTACGGAATGCCATCCGCTATTGCCATTCAAGCGATGCAGAATTTTTTCTACTACTGTTGTTGCCGGATTTATTCTCGTAAAATGTGAGAGGCACAATATCCTCCCACCCTGATTTTCTCAAAATCAGACATTACACAAAATGTTTTAACATTTGGGGATTAGGGGACCCAATCGCCAAATATCGGTGGTGACAAATTGTTGTCCATCACCTTTTAGTTCGGGCGCCATTTGTAGAGTCATTAAGGTTTATGAAGCAGGAACGTAAAAAATATACAATGCCCTCACCGGGGCTTGAACCCTGGACCTCTGAAATTCGTACGGAGTTTTAGGCATGCGGAAAAGAGGAAGAGAATACCTTATAAACTATTATTAACAGAAAATATAACGGTTGCAAAGAAGCCTTTATTGCCACAAATTGGTTTAACAAAGTTCTTTATATATTTAATTATATCTGGGGGAAGGCCTGATTAACATTATTATATCTACAAAAGAAGTGAGTAGTAAGCTTAATTTTTTTTAAATATTTAAATTTCATTACAATTATTACTACGCTTTGTTATTAAATCTGTCGGTTGTCCTTTTTCAGTTACGTTAATAATTTTACAAGATAAATTACTTAACATTAAATATCATTCTAGTTCTTCTCTCGAATTAGCTATTTATAACTATGAATAATTACTTTATCCATGATAATATAAAAGCACTAAAAATGAGTAGCAAAAAGATATTGAAGAATTTGCATTTAGCTTAGTGTCCGAGTCCACAAATAATCTGTAATTTTCTGTTGACGCAATGCAGATTGCAGAGAAGTTTTATCCGTGGTTGCAAAGATTCTAAAACCTTTATTAAAAATATCCCATGCTTTTCGAAAAACCTAAATAATGCAAAACCCTTATTCAAAAGACATAAATTAGACAGCATTCATATCAAACAAAACAAATAGTTAAGGATCAAACTTTCTTTGCCTAAAGGAAGAATTAAATATATGGCCGAAACTTGCATGATTCAATGCTTTCTCTTTCTCTGAATAGCACAAATTTCAAAATTTCCATCGTAGCATGACTTTAATAAAGCTCTGTCATCTGTTCTGAGTCTCACAGTAGAAGAATTTGAGAGCATTGAGAGAAACCACTTATATTCGTTGGTTCAATAGTCACTAACACCATATAGTGTCCTACCATTTTCTTAATGTCTTTCCGTTCTCTGAGAGTTAGGTTCACATCTGTCTCAGAGATCCTTCGTTTAGAAAACAGAGAAAAGTGGGGGTGCAGATAAAAGAGAAGTAACATAACAGTGTTTTCCTTTACGGGTGGAATGTGATTCATAACATTCTAAACGTAGATGAGTTTAAGAGTTATCAAATGTTTTGTTTAAACTTGGATAAATTCTGGAAAAAGTAGGAAAAAATCTAAAAAGTTTCAAATGAAAATAACCGTTCAGATCGTTATATCTGACTGGAGTTTTGCTGTAGCAACGTTATAAAGTCTATAGGAAATGAAAGAGCTCTTAGCAACAGGATTCTGATAGAGTTCAAGGATCTTCGACAGTTCATGTATATGCGTCCTATGAACTTGTTGCGGATTTTATCTAAAAAAAAAAAAATATTTGTTGCGTAGCGTTGGAAAAATTACGATCATTGCATAAAACGAAATGATCGGCATAAAACAAAACTATTTCCGAAAAACACAAAAAGAAAAAAAAAATTGGAGGATAAGAGCAGTGATAGCAAATGATAACGCAAGATTTGAGAACAGTTTTAATACACAACAGTGGGATAGCACGTAATCCGCAATATACAACCACTGCATGGTAAAAATCAAAGTTCTAGCCGATCTTTTTATGCGAGGTTGAAATCCATGAAATTCAAACTTTCTTCTAAATATTATTCTTTAATACCGTTGATGACCTTGTTTCTTCACTTCTATTCCGTTATTTATAGCGTATTCTTTTTGTTTTAAATACGGATTTAATTTCCGTAACAAAATGAATTTATTCTCGAAATTAAACTGCTTGAAAATATAAGTAAATCGTTCAGCTTATTTTTCTATTTATCATAAAGAGTTACTTCTCTTTCACATACCATCTAACTGCCCTCAAATTAATCGGGATTCTGAATTAACTGCAGAACTTTATCCCCAGCACTACCTCGGTAAATCAGAGGTTGAGACTAATCTTTATTAATTCGTAATGAAGAATCTGCATGTAATTAATGAAGAATCTGCATGTTCCTCGCACTGCAAAAAAAAAAGGGCGGCACCCAGAGTCACCAAAATTTTGAGTATACATTGTCCTTCACCCGAACATGTGCCCCTCGGAGCCCGAATTTTGAATTTCGAGTAAGTTTATTTATTGCATATTTAGCACGAACTTAATGATATTTTGATTTTAAAAAATGGATGATTTAAAAGCAGTGTGTTTCCATTCGGCATAGCTTAAAATATTTAAATTTTAAATGTCACAAGAAAACTCAGCGATTTAATAGAAATCTGTTGTTGTTGCTCTATATAAAATAATTTCATTTTCCACGCTGCCATTCAGAAAAGCGTAAGATGTTTAAATTTTCTTTCGAATTTAATAAGCCTGTTATTGATGAACAAATTAAGAGCTTTCAAAGCAATAAACACATTTCTTCCTCTTTATTTTTATTATTAATTACTAGCTGGATTGTGAAATGACACTAGACGAATTCAATAAAATCATTAAATATATTTTCTTTTTCATGAGAACTATTTTCGGCGTCTGTTTGTGCAAGCGGCTGGTTATAGTAAATTAGTTACGGGTTTGTAGCGTAGTAAGATAAGCAGCTGAAACCTATCCAGCTGTTTGTCTCACTGATTAAGCAATAACTTTATAGCCAATTTGCTATTGTTCATTGTTTTGGTACGTGTTTTATTAAGACAAGTTTTTTATCAGTTCCTGGAAAGTGTTATTTTGAAATAAATATTACGTTCCAATATTTAACGAAAAAACATTTCTGACATAAGCTTTCTAAACTTGATTTAGAAGTGAATTCTTTTCCTCTTTACTCATTATTGAAAAATATATGACATTTGTCACAGTTTCGTAAAAATTTAACAAAAGCAGATAGGGAATTATTAAATTATTACTAGAAATAGAAAATCATACATATCTTTAACTAAACCTGATTTTTATTAAAAAACTTAATAAAAATAACGTTATGTCAGATAAGAGAGGGATTTAAATTCAGCCAAAGCCTGTCTCTGATGTTTTTTTAATTTTTCAACTAAATTGTAATTTCTACATGAGAAGTCTAGTGAACTCCAGTATCTGACGTATAACTGAAAGGCAGAGTTGTTAATCTGTCATTTCTTTTAGCAAACATTGGTATTATATATTAAACTGATATTGATACTATAAGTGGTTTAGCTAGAAGTTTTGTTGTCCAGAGCGGTGCCTGAGTTTGCCGCCTGGGGTGGTCCCTGTACGTGCCACCCTACTTGATATAGAAACATATAACTATAAAAGATGTCAAAACTGCATGTAGATAAATAAATTAAAAACTCTACTTTCAATTTTGAAGATAAGTTTTAATTTAAAGATTTTAAAATTACATTATTTCGCTTGTTTACTCCCCCCCCTCCGCCAAGTTATGTGTGATACTGTAGAGATCTATTTAACTGCTTTTGTTACGCAGACAGTAAAAAAAGATTTCTTAAACGCTAAATATATATTTGCGTCTCTTAAGAACTCCTTGAATGATTTTTATTTGGAAAAACACTTCTCACAAGTAGCAACACTTCCAGAAATTGAGAAGAAAGTTCGTTCTAGTATTACAGTACTTGGAGCTTCGTTCTAGAGCTTATATTTTAATAACGAAGAATTCTTACTTTTATGCCATTTTTATATATCATATATATATACCTATATATATATATGTATATATCATTTTTATATCATCGTGATCATAATTTACTTGATACTGGTAATTCTCATTTGGAAGTTTCGGTAAAATAAAAAAGGTATAACAAAAATATATAGATGTTGAAATCATGTGGTGATTTCTTTCCATACTTTTCCTAGAATCATAATTAAATGTCTATGGCGATTTAGAATCTAATTATTCTTCATCTGTCTCGACTATCCTCCTGACTAATCTCAGTAAAAAAACTGTTTCACACAAAAATTGCCGCACCTAAAAATGCGATATCCGAAGCGGATCACAACTTCAGGCTCCCTCTAGGTATGCCAAATCTATCTAAATGTATTGCCAAATGTGTTCTTGACTTTCGTTCCGAAGAGTAAAATGTGTGAGAAAACTGCAGCACGTCAGGTGCAAAGGTTCCACTTTCAAAATGTTATCTCTTTAGAAGTAACAATGCTCACTGTTTTCACAAAAGTCATTTTACGGCCTTAATTTCCGCAACCGCTGATTGTGAACCTATAATTCTAGTACAAAAATCTCGCGAATAACGTAAATATTAATTTTTTTTTCAATTTCAAATTTCGCCAAATTTATGAAAGCTAACTTTTTAAATACTCCCTTAAATACCTATAGTTCGTAACAGTTTATGTCTAATATGAAAAGTGAAACACAAATGTTTGCCATCTGTATAGCAAAAATTGAAGAAAATGTTTAATTTGAAACTTAGGGATTTCTGATGTAAATTTTAACTTATCTTGAAGAATCGATTAGAAGACAAATTAGATCATTTCAAGGTTGATTTTCTTCCCCTTGCTTTTTTTGATAATATTCTTTTGTGATTTAACAGTGTATAGCATTCTTTCATATATAATTCGGTTACATATTAAAGATAAGCAAATCGAGTAAAATTCTAAAAGCTATCGCCTAAAAGTAAATTTGATATCTTAGTTTCAGAGTTAAAAAACTTGAACAAAAACATAACTAAAAAGTAAAAGCAGTTGTAAAAATTAAAAACCAAAAAGTAGGTATTGAAAAATACAACATTTAAAAAAATTTTTTAAAACACATAAAAAATTAAGAATTAAAAACACCAGAATAAATAACAATGAATGGCAGTAGATGGCAATTTAGCCTAATTCGAGGTTAGTCACGGTCTTGTCAAGGGAAAATTCGAGTAGAGTTAAATTCCATTACGCGTTTCGTCAAACGACAAAAAATGGGACAGAAGCGTAAAAGCATCAAAAGAAACTATATAATATTATTGGTCTCAATTCTTATCGTTTCTTTTCCCGACTCGCCTGCCATAAAATTTAAAACAAAATAAGAGCACTACTGAATAAACTTTACAAAACCTTGGTAAGGCTAATGTACAAAAAAACAAAAGTAGCCAATTTGGCATTAAAACTTAATAAACTTAGTAAAAATTAAACTTAGTAAACAAAACAAGAAATTAAACAAAAATAAAACACAAGTGTCTTACTAAGACCAATTGCATTGAAAAAAGAGAAATAAAATAAACAAACCTGGATCTAAAGCAGCAGCTAAATTAATAGCGTAAAAACAACTGAAAGAGGTTGCCAGAATAAGAATTTTAAAAGAGGAAGCAACCAGAAAAGAAACTGAAAAATCACCAATAAGGTGTAACTTAGTAGTGGGGGATAAACGCCATTTTGCTGAATCAATGATGCGCCGCGGCCAATGTGGAAATCTGGCTAGAAAGAAGGGAGGGCACACAAGAGGTAATCTTGGAATGTCGAAGTTGGAAGCTTTTTAAACAGTATAGTAATTTTTTTATGGTAGAAATTACTTTTCTTCAATTTATAATTTCAAAAGTCGATAATTAAATCGTTGACAATCGGGAAACCTGTTACATGTTTCTTAATTTCTTCAAGAAGTTTCTAAATTGTGAAATCTTTAAAAGCATGTAATAAATTAATTGAATTTTTTACAAAAGCCTTCTTTTGAAGGAAATCACAGATTTTTTTAATTATGAGTTTCAAGTCTTGTGAGGAAAAAAATTTCTTACTGCCTGAATTTCCTCCTCTTTTTCCTCTGAAATTTTAGTACCAAGCGTCATTTATAAATAATTTATAAGTTTTCAAATTATAAAAATATTAATATTCTCATGTAATGTTATTACTTTAGAATTATAATCTAATAAGCATACAAAAGATTCATTAAATTAGTAATGCTCGTCACTTAATGTATTAACACTACAAATACTTTTTCTAATCTGACATTTTATTTTCAGTTCTTCGCAAATGAAAATAATTTAGGTCTTCAATTTGTATATCGCCTCTGAACATGATCCCAAATTTTAAAATGAAAGACTTCTTTCAGTTCTTGTCGTACAAGAGTCAAAGATTTTGGATTTTATTTTTTATAATAATTATAAATGTTTACTAAATATAATGACCAGGGAAACTAAACTAATTTAAACCACATTTTTACTAAATATTGGGACCGGGGACTGTAGAAACAGTTAGACTTCATAATTTTTAAAAATTAGATTTTTTTAAAATTTAGGAATGCAAAAATATTAATATGTCATTTTAAAGTATTTTTATCACTGGAAGTGTATGTCTTCGACCAATATTCGCAATAAAAAAGGCCGTCTCAAGATTTTTGCAGCTACAGACTCTATGGACTCTGTCTATCCAATCAAGAAGGTTTTAAATGGATTAGAAATGAAATTAAGGAATCTGTAACATCAGACATCATAGACTACTATTGAAAACTTTTTTTCCCTTGATATACCATGTCGCATTATTATTAAATTTGTCACTATCGTTTGCTCTATAAGGTAATAAGGTATTTTCTTCCTCCTTTCCGCTTGCCGTCACAGTGTAATTGAAAGCATACTCCACACGTATTCGAAAGAACAAGGTTTGGAGTCCCGGCGAGAGGGTAGCACATTTCTCACCTCTACTGCTTCAGGGAAAGAAGAACAAAAAAAAAAACTTAACGACTCTACAGCCTTTTAAATTTCATTTTATTTTTAGTTTTCATTAGTTTAATTTAATTTATAATGCCTTTAATCATTCACTCAGTTATATTAATTTATTATTAATTAGATATAAGTTAGTTGTCTTTTTACGCCTAACTTAATTTTGTGTATTAGTCAATTACCTTGCTGTTTTATTTTTTACTATCAGAAGTACCCGATGCCAGTTAAGTTAGATTGAGAATAATGCATCTAACAACAGACTTCTCTAATAACGATACAAAAAATGCGATTCATAGTCATACATATTTCAGTCTGATGCGATATGGAACTCACGTAAAAAATTTCGATAGAAAAATAAGCTAATTCTCTCCCATTATATCAGCAACAATGCAATGCTGTTTTTAATGATTTTTGTCTTTCTAATCAAATGGTCGTAAAAGCTAAAGTTACATCCAATATTTCACTTATATTCAATTTTAGTCGATTAAATGTGGCAAAAAATTTATCATAATTAACAGAAATCAACGACGCGAACAAACACACAGACGTTCTTCTTTATATGTATAGATTTTGTAAAATTGACAAATTTTTTATTAACAAACTCTACGATTTGAAAGCCAGTAGTAGCAACACTTTTCGAAATAAAGCATTTGTATCTTCGACGCGCGACACTGTTTCCACTCGGAAAAATGAGTGCGAAAATTAACGTTTTCAGAACTTTTAATTAATATTTCGGCTGATTAAAGTCGTACGAAGATGGGAACAATCGTAATGGCTTCCCACGAATTTTTGGAATCGGGAATAATGTATTTAATATTTGGAAATGCTATTATTATTCCATCGCAAAATGTAGAAATGTTTTATTAACAAACTGTGGGATTTGAAAGCGAGCAGTGGCATAAATAATAATCTAGCGAAATAATTCTAGTTAATAGAATAATCTAGTGAAACCTATTTTCTCGATGGCAACAGATGTTTCGAGATATTTCTTTATTAAATATTAGATGCACGAGCTCTTTTATTTTTACTTTTCCGACGTAGCTTTCTCTTCAAAAATCGTCTGCGTTGCATGGAGAAATAAAGCAATTTTAATTACAATTCTAAATAAATAAACACTGCCCCCTTCCCAAGGACTGCACGTCCCGGGCAGTACAGTCCCTGGACAGGAAGCCAAACTTACAACTAAGGCATCAATGGAATAATAAACATTACATTACAATAACAAAATAAACAATAATTCCAATAAGTAACTTTCAGCAAATCAAATACTATCAAACACCAAATACAAATCAAATATTATCAGATACTAGATATAAATCAAATATTATCAAATGCTATCAGATACTAAATATAAATCAAATACTATCCAATGCTATCACATACTACATACTAGTCAAATAGTATCAAATATTATTAAGTACTAAATACAAACCAAATACTATCAAATGCTAAATACAAAAAGAACCATGGTCTTATACTACACAGTCCAGTCACATTAATGTGACCATCTGTCAAAAGCCAGAATAACCACCTTTCGCAGAGCGGACTGCTGCGAGACGTGCAGGAAGAGAGTCACATAGGTCCCTGAAGGTGTTCTCTGGGATGTTGAGCCATGCCGACTCTAATGCCGTGGCCAGCTGCGCTAGATTACGCGGTTGAGGATCCATGGCGCGAACAACTCGATCGAGATGGTCCCACAGAGGCTCGATTGGGTTTAAGTCAGGTGAGTTTGCTGGCCAGGGGAGGACGGTAAACTCATCCTGGTGCTCTTCGAACCACGCACGTACACTGGCAGCTGTATGGCACCTCGCATTGTCCTGCTGGAAGATGCCATCATCCTGAGGAAAAACAATGCGCATGTAGGGGTGAACATGGTCCGCAAGGACAGATGCGTACTTGTATTGATCCATTGTGCCTTCCACAATGATCAGTGAACCTAGAGAATGCCAGGAAAACATTCCCCAGACCATAATGCTCCCGCCTCCAGCTTGGACCGTTCCGGCAATGGTTGCAGGGTGGTTCCTTTCAGAGGTTTCACGCCTTATACGCCAACGTCCATCTGTCCGATGGAGCATAAAACGCGATTCATCCGAAAACGCAACCTGTCGCCACTCAGTGGACGTCCAGCTGCTGTACTGGCGTGCAAATTCTAGCCTTCGCCGTCGATGAACAGCAGTCAGCATAGGTGCACGAACCAGGCGTCTGCTTCGGAGGCCCAGACGCAGCAATGTTCGCTGAATAGTACTTTGGGAGACACTTTTGGTAGCCCCTTGGTTCATTTTGGTGGTCAGTTGCTCAACGGTAGCCCGTCTATCTGCCCGAACGCATCTCCGCAACCGTCGTTCGCCTCTGTCATCTATGGCCCGTGGTGCACCACATTTGCCACGTCGCTGATTTTGGACAGTCCCATTTTGCCATGCACGGTACACTTTTACCACGGCGGCACGCGAACAGTTCACAAACTCAGCCGTTTCGGAAATGCTTCCACCCTTGGCCCGAAAGCCAATGATCATGCCCTTTTGGAAGTCGGATAAATCGCTTCGTTTCTGCATTACGCCAACGATTGAAATGTTTTCCGAAGCCCTCACACACCCTTTATATACGCTCAACTGCACTGTGCTGCCACCTGCCTTCTGTGATTGGTTATTTAACTCTGACATGGAAAGTACGTGGTGGTCACATTAATGTGACTGGACTGTGTATTTACATTACTATTTGCAATTATATACACTACGTACTATGGCCATAGTAAGGAGCTAACTGTCGTAATGTACGACTTTAGGCTGAGAGTTCGATGACTTCCGAACCACGACGTCGTTCAGCCTGTTTAGGACTGTGTACGGACTATCCCAAGGTGAGTGTAGTTTCGGACAGAGTCCTTTGAGTCGAGTCGGATTCCACAACTACACCTTGTCTCCTTCGTTGAAACGATGGCCAGTAGCTCTCGTGTCGTATCCGGTATTCATATTTTCCGTCGTCAAGTTGACTCGCTCTGATGCAAGTTTGTGCATCACTTCAAACCAGGCCTCGAGATCTTGGATGTATTCCTCAGGCGATGAAGGCGCATCAGGAGGACGACCAAACAAGACATCACTAGGCCGACGAAGATCAGGACCGATGAGAATCTGGGACTGAGAATAGCCGGTAGTCTGGTTTTTCCTTTCGACCCTATTGGGATTTCGGTAGCTTTCTGAACAGGGTCTTTCCGACGACACGTCGGCGTTTCCAGCTAAGGATCCCTTCTAGTGATGGATAGATATCCCCTCTAGTTCTGAAAGCAGTTTGTTGTTTTTGAAGTCCAAGGAAAAATTGTATTTCGTTAAAAAGTCCAATCCTTGTATACAAGTATCTGTAATATCTGCCACATATGCCGTGTGATGGTAAGCGGCGCTTCCAAGCGTGATGTTCACATTTAACTTCCCTTCTGTGTCCATTTTCTTACCGGATGCAGTCTGGAGGGTAACACAGGATGGTGTCCAAGTCAGTTTATCTTTGAATTGTTGAGCTAAATCTTTCCGAATGGTGGTAATATTAGCCCCTGTGTCAATGATCATATTGCAAGGAATTCCATCGATATGCCCATCGATGAATAGCCCATTACTGTTACTACTCACTGCAGAAATCTTGAGCGCTTTAAAGCAGGTCTTTCACTATCGTTCGAACTCTGCTCCGCGATATGATCATTAATTTGCTTCCTGCGTCGTTGCTAGAAAATGGTTTTATTTTCCATACCTTAGGGTGTTCTTCAGTTCCTGCGTACGCGGCCTTCAGCTCCACAGTCCCGGCGCTTTGGTTTCTCGTCACACCTTTTCCATCTCATGGCATTTAATTGTCTGTTTATGTCGTCCGTCTTATTTTCCGTGCTCTGGGCTGTTCGGCAGTTAAATCGCATGTGCCCTAAAGCACCGCATTCCAGCACTTTACGGTCGGTTTCTTATTACTAACGTACCTTCTCAAGGCATTGACTTGTCTGGATAAATCATCTAAACTAGCCATTAACTGATCCACTGGCTCGTAGACTCTCACAGCTCTGACTGGGTGGCGACCTCCACGAGTTGCTTGCTGGGCTGCCTCGAATTTCATAGAGTACAACAGTGCACTTTTTATGTCCTTCACATCAGCCATTAACAGTGGTTTCTGTATTTCAGGATCCCGAATGCCGTTGATAAAATATTGCAGGGACAGGATTGCCCTTGTTTCTGTTGAGCACTCCAAAAAAAGGCAAGGTGAAACAGCCTTACAATATTCGTAGCGAGCTCTTGGCGTGTTTCCTTAGGCTTCTGTTGACGGGATTTTAATTGAAGCCTGCTGTAGTCTTTCAAACATTTCCCCCCGAAGCGCAGCTCCAATGCGCCGAATAGAGCTTCGAAATTTAGTCTCTGGTTTTCGGGAAGAGTCTGCAGGATATCCGCAACGTCTGCTCTCAGTGAAGCTGCTAGATGACAAGCCTTAGCTTGGGAATCCCATTCGTTCGCATGCGCAACTATAGAAAATTGTGTCTTATACATTTGCTAGAAGGTCTGTGGTTTCAGCGTCATTTTCTTCCATCGCGTCATCGTCGGTTAATTGCGATAACTCGTTTTTTTAGACGGCTCAGAAACATCAGTGTTTGATCTGGTGCGCTTGAGAGCGTTATGCGGGGTAACAAAGCCCTCGTCGTCCGTAATATTTTTCTTCTTGCTGCCTTTCGTACCGGAAGTGCGTGTAAGTTGCTCGTACCGGAAGTCCTGACTAGAAAGTTCAGACTGAATGTCATTCATTTTTGATTGTAATAAATTTATTCTCTCAGTTATCTCAGCATTAGAAATGCCTGATTTAAGAATATTTACGTGTTCAGCCTGAAGCTGAAGAAATGTTTGAACATTCGATTGGTTTACCTGTGAAGGGTCAATATCCCCTAAAATTCGTCTCACTTTCTCCTTATTTAAGGAATTCATTCTCGTTAAGATAACAATAGCTCACTCCTCTTAGTTAAACTAACTTAAAAACCGAGTAGATGCAGGCAAAACGGTATAAAAAAAGCATACATCCCCAAATCCTTCACTTCAAACTCACTTTATGAACTGCAAACAAGCAAGATGAGAACCTCTGCTTACCTGTTTTATACTCCAAGAAGAACTAAGTTCAACGCTCCTCTAGTGGCACTACGCAATGCGCAGTCACGCTTCATTTCTAATCATTTGCATATCTACCCGACATGTACTTTCAACATATAAAAAATAAATAGAAGTTCTGTGTTTATTTTTGAAAAAAAAAAAAAATTCAACGTCCATCTAAGTGTTTTTTTGTTTATTGTGTTAGCAAATTCATTGCTTATATTCAAGGAAACAGGATATATAGCAATGTGTTTTATTGATCTGTTCTGGAGACAATCCGGTAGTATTTCTTAAACGCAAGTTATTACACATTTCTAGATATTAAAGCATTTCTTAATCGATCTGTATGTAGGAAAATTTCCCTCACAACATGCAACATAGTTGTGAGGAAACAATCTCAAACGTGTTACATGTGAGGAAACAATTTCACAACAACTATGAGGAAAATTAGAGCAAATCATCCTCCAGTTTTTTATATGAATATAGTAGCATAGGAATATTACAATATTTAGAGCTTCATTCTCGAGACTGCATTTTAGAATTTTTAAAATAATTTTAATATGCCCGAGCAAATAATAAATAATCTTAATATTGTAACAAATGAATATCCTCGGCAACGCGCTCTACCGACGATATAGAGAAAAATACTTTTCAACGCACCCGAGCTGTAGAAGTGAGATGTGATTGTTGAACTCATGCTCTGAACTTTAAAAAAGCTATTTTATGTTATTCTATAGATAGTTTGATAGTTTTCCTGTATGTTGTTGTGAGCGTTGTGAGGTGTTAATAAAGCTCCATTTAAAAACAAATTAACTCCTAATTGACTGATTGATTGAATTTTCTAAGGATACTACTACAAAGTAATTGGCTGCAATATAGAGTTGCAGAACACGCTGAATTTACTTTTGCTTCAGGATACTTCATACAGCTGTTATGATAGCCATTTTTGTTGTCTTATAATGAAAGGAATGGATCTTCTTACCCCAGAGATGCATTGATAACATCTACCCCGATGTTTATGATTAAGATAAGTAATCTTGACTTAAAACTACTGAATAATATTTGATTGTTTATAGTATTAGAATTTTAATTGATACTAAGTTTTGACAAATTTGTGACTTGTAAGTATTATGAACCAGTAGTGTTTATTTCCAGTTATTGCGAAGTTGATTTCTTTTGTATGACTCTAAGTACTTAAAATTATCAACGATATCTAAGGACTGAAGGACGAATTTAAATACATTTAAAATTTAAACAAGTATAAAATTAGAATATTTGGCTTGCACAGCCATAGTGTGAGCTTTAACTGAGACATTACGACTGTGATTAAATTTCGCGCAAGACAAAATGTCCTTTTTGGGTAGAGGGAGAAAAGAAGATTTGAAACTTCTTGTCCTTGAACTGGATTTAGTCGTGGCTGACAATCTAAAAGTGGTACAATTAAAAACAATCATAACGAAATCCGATAACTATGATGAAGAATTAGTGAAAAATATGTTAACTAATATAATAGAAGAAAGAGTTGAGAACGAGAAACAAGCTGAATTAGTACGTATTGCTCAAGACGAAGCTGCTAAGGAAGAGAAATTAGCCAAAGAAAAAGAAGAAGAGCGAGCTTATGAATTGGATCGCTTGAGACTTCAACTTGAAGTTCAGAAGACACCCCTCTCCACTACAGCAGGTCCTGTTGTTGAGGTTGAAAAAACCAGTTGGGATCTTGAGAGAATTTTACCTAAATATGATCCTAAGGACAATGACATGGCCTTGTTCCTATATCTTTTTGAGAGACAACTGAAGTTTTTAAAGGTTCCAGAAGAAACTTGTGATCTGCATTTACTGGGATCGTTACCAACAGAAATTGGAAAATTGATTGCTCGTGAACCAGAAGAGGAATCAAGAGATTACCAAAAGATGAAGGAAATGCTTTTAAAGAGATATAAGCTCACCGCTGATAAATTCAGATAACTATTCGCACTACATTGGAAGAAACCAGAAAATACTTTCCTTTATTTCTACTTTGATCTGACCAGTTATTTTGAAAATTGGCTCAGAGAATTAAACATTACAAAATTTCATGATTTGAAGCAACTCATTATAGCTGACCAAATGAAAAAGAGAGTTTCTCAAGAAATAAGGGATCATTTTTTGGACATTTGGCCGAACTTAAACTCGCCTGCAGAATTAACAGAAAAGTTGGACACTTACGATTGTTTACATAACAAAGCAGTTGCAATTTCAGCAACTCGAAAGAAAACTTCCAATTCGGAAGGTGGTATCCCAAAATCCGCACCAGTGAAGAAGACATAGATCAATGTAACAGATAAGCCAACCCTCTCTTGCTATGGTTGTGGCAAAGTTGGATTTACTAAATCAAAATTCACAGATTGTCAGCACTCCACGGGTTCAGCCTCAGCTTGTTTTGACAATATTTGTAAACAAAAGTTAGGCAACACTAAGACAACTGCAGTGATGAATATCTCCATCAATGCAATATATGCACAACTTGTGCGGATAGTGAGGCAAGTTATTCAATCGCTCGAAAAAAACTCCCCCCGAATCTTAAAAGAAGATGAGGTAAAGTTCGAGAAATCCTCTTGCACTGTTTGTCTCGCTGACGGCAACCAAACAACGAAAGATGTTTACACAGCTTGTGTGAAACTTGGCCTTGAAGGACGGACCTTCCCTTTGATACTGATAGCTCTTTCTGATGCTACAGGTATTCGAACACTGCTTGGAGAAAACTTCCTAAAAGAAGCTGGAGTAGTTCTAAATATTCGTGAGCAAAAGTGGTTTTTTTGGTGACAATCCAAATAAATACTTTCCATTTGCTGAAAGAGTTCAAGCCCAATTCTGTGACATGTTAACAAATCCTTGCCTACTACGTCCAGACGAAGGTGAAAATCTAACTGAAGAGCAGCGAAAACGATTGAATGCCTTATTGGAAAAATACGAAACTAAGTTCTCTCCGGGAGGGGGAGAACCAACTCCGTACATCGAGCACCGAATTGATACAGGTGACTCATCTCCAATGGCTACAACCCCTTAAAGACCCCTTACAGCGAGAAAGGAGATTTTGAAGAAAGAAATCGATGCACTTCTTGCATCAGGCAAGTCGAGCAGTGACTTTCGATTATGTATTGACTACAGGAAACTGAATTCTGTGACTAAGTCTGATCCATACCTGCTGCCTCGTATGGATGAACTTCTTCATAATGCAAAGCAAACTAGATACATGTCTACCATAGACTTAAAATCAGGGTATCGCCAGGTTAAGATGTACCCTCCAGACAAAGACAAAACTGCCTTTGCATACCAGTTTGGAGTTTATAGATTCACCAAGCTGCCTTTTGGATTGAAGACATCACACAGCGTGGCCTTCCTCCAGTTTGGAATGGAACTCAGAACTCTAGATGACAAAATGCATGATACCAAACCAGTAATCGAAAATGACAAGTTTGTCGAAGAAATCACTCCTCATCTTAGAAAATGTGCATATATTTCAACCGAAATTAAGGATCTCGTCGAACGAAAGCAAGACCAAAGAAAGAAGTACGTTGACCAGAACCGGCGTTGTGCAATTCAGTACTCAGCTGGAAACAAAATATGGGTAACGTCACACCCTATTAGCAATAAGACCAAAAACTGGTCCGCAAAATTCGCACCCCGACGAGATGGTCTCTACATAATATAAAAGACACATTCTCCTGTGAGCTATGAAATAGCTGATATTAAAGATCCAAACGTGCCTCTTGGAACGTATCATACGTCTGCCCTCCGACCATTCAAAGAAATCTCTAATGAAACTGTGCCAGTCTATCCGCTTAAGAAAAGAGGAAGACCAAGAAAGAACGTCTCTAAGAATACTTCAAAAAAGAACCAGCCACACAATTCTTCCTCTGGCTACTCACCGAGACGTTTCGCAGCCAGGGGGAGACTGTAACAAATGAATATCAACGGCAACGCGCTCTGCCGACGATATAGAGAAAAATACTTAATTCAACGCATGCGAGCTGCAGAAGTGAGATGTGATTGTTGAACTCACGCTCTGAACTTTAAAAAAAAGCTATTTCATGTTATTTTATAGATAGTCTGATAGTTTTCCTGTATGTTGTTGTGAGGTGTTAATAAATCGCCTTTTTAAAATTGACTCTTAATTGATTGATTGATTGAATTTTCTAAGGATACTACTGCAATATTAATTATTTTTTAAATAATTTTAATATACTGTAGCAATTCATGGCGACCGTCCATCCACTTTGTTTTTCCAAGCAGAAACAAACAAGAACAACAACAACAACAAAATTCAGAAGCATTTTTTTCTCAGTGAGAAATACTTTTCTTATTTATGTCACCGTCATCATAATTTAAGTGATATTCATATTTTTTATTCAAAAATTTCTATGGAATAAGAAAATCTTAGTTATAACATGAAGCCGATGAAATCATATTATGATTCTGGATCAGCGTAATATTCATAAATTGCAATATTAGCTTCGAAGGGGTAACTACAGAACTTTTCTCTTTAGCTGCAGGTGCGCAAATTACAAAAGGGGCTTAGACTCGATATTATACCGAGCTGTTACTGAATGCAACGTTATCGGTTCCTGAAATAAAGCCTGAAAGCACATGACACAATGAGCACCAGACGTGGAAAAAATTCTCTGAAGAGAATTTGGAGGCGATAGAAAAAGAAAAAGGAGAATGACCAAAAAGGTCCAAAAGCCAAGGAGAGAATCAGACAAGTATCTCAGACCATGACAAGAGTTGGGAAGAATAACTGTAAAGTTATCCAAAGATCAAAATTAAAGATACAAAATACAAGATACAGTCAAGGTACACTATGCAAAAAACAACCTACAAGAAAATACAGATACAAGATGTAATACGGAAGTTCAATCAGTATAAAGAAAAAAATTACTGATGCAGAGAAGAATTCCATACAAATGTAGTGTCAACAAGAATTGCACTGATGAGTGAAAAATGTATAGGAATTTTTCATTAGTTCTTTTGATGAATTCAGTAATAGAATGAACTCCTAAATCCCTGTGCAGGAGTTCATTTCTGGCAAGATTATCGGCATCAGTGATAAATCGTAGGAATTTGTTTTGAGCCACTTGAAGCTGGTAAAGTTGGTTCTTCGTACCAGTGTTCTATGCAGGAGCTGCGTAACACAGTATGAGCCTGATGCACGTCGTTTAGATATGCTTCTTAGTGCGAAGGCTGAGATTAGAATATTTCCCGATAACAGGGAGCTACTTACTCTTGATACAAATAGCTTTACTTTTGACTCTTTTGGATGTGGTTTGACCATGTACTGCTTGTCGAAGCGAGAGGGACTGGGTTTGGCGCGCTGCCAAGAAAATGGAACAAGCCAGGGAGAAGAAAGGAAGATCTGGAGGGACGGAAAAATACACTTGCTTGGAATTTCCTTCAGTGATCTCAGAGTGTTCTTAGCTTCTCCCTTTTGCGCTTGTTTAAATTTAGTTCTTTCCAGCTCAAGATCGTTGTATCAGTCACAATTAATTATTGTCTAATACTTTTGTCTTTTTTGTTTGGTATTTTTGCTCATGGATGCCAAAGCATCATCGAATTCAAAAGGCAAACACTTTCGAAGCTCGACCAAAGGAATTTTGCACAATGTTGTTACATTTTGTGATAATGAAGCAGATTAGAGTTCTGTGAGCATCCCATTGTCGCATGTTACTAAACGAGCTTCTGCTATCGCCGGTGTATCAGAGATAATTTTAAACTGATTTTTGTTCGATAATTTTCCATTTTATACATCTCCCCTTTATAGGTTGTTTGTTTTTATTTATTCTTGTCGGCTTTTAAGCAAGAGACTCTTTGTATTGCACAACAGAACTCATCCTCAGCTATCCATCTTCCCTATTTTCACTCCGAGAAACAAATCGGAGCGATCAATAAATCACGTGACCAGTCTCTTTCGGCTGGCAAAGCAGTAAGTCTTTGATTCAAAATGATGCCGAAGTATTTGGTATGATTAACGACGGGAACAGGTTCTTGAAACGAGAGGAGCTCTTTAAAGTTGATGAGTATCCTAGTCTTGCTGAGGATGAGTAGCTGAGATTTGCTTGCACTGATTTTGACTCGCCAGTTGGTACACCAGTCTTCCACCGTGTAGAGATAGTTCTCGATTTTGGTGATTACGTGGTTGCTTTAATAGATCTGATGGCCACCGCCGTATCATCAGCGTAGCGAGCAAGAAGTGAGTAATCCTTGCTTGCTACGCGATGCGGGATGCAGGAAATTAGATATGTAAAACAAATAGAGTATGGGACCTAAGATAATACCTTGCCGCACACTTGATCGTACAGGTCTTAAAGCAGAAGTTTCGTTGCCTTGAGAGACGAAGAAGGTACGTTGTTGTAGAAAACAGTAGACGAGGCGAATTAATTCTTTGTGAATACTCAAGTTGATAAGTTTGAAGATGAGCCCCTTATGCCAGACGCGGTCGAAGACTTTCGCCACGTCTAGCATCAGTAGCTCAACACTTTGCTTGTTATGGAAGGCGGATCCAATGAATTCAAGATGCGCACTAGCTGTCTTGTGGTGCTAAGGTTCTTACGGAAACCATATTGACCATTAGGAAGAATATGGAAGAATGATTCCAGTCTCTTGAGAATGAGACGCTCATAGATCTTTCCAAGACTAGATAGGAGGCTTATGGGACGATACCCATCCGGCTGCGTAGCATTTTTTCCTGGCTTGGGAAAAAGAAAGATTTTGCGTTTTCCAGGAATATGGGAAATAGTTTAAATTCAAGCAAGCGTTAAGAATACTTGTGAGTTTACTAATGACATTTCTAGGCAAGTTCTTAATCATCTTATTTGTTATTTCATCGCTTCCAGGAGCTTTCTTGATGTTTAGGTGTCTGATGATATTTGTAATTTCAAAAGGAGTGGTGAGCTTTGGTATGTTGCGAGCAGTGGGAGTATGTAGCCAAGACTGCACATAATTCTCCAGCACATTTTTGAAAGTAGGATTTATTCGGTCCAGATTAGGCAAAAATTGGTTTCCAGGTAGTCGGAGAAAATGTCCACTTTTTAACAAAAGAGCAAACTGTGCTCAGACTATAACCATGGAAGGAAGGAAGTCAGACTTCTGATGCCATCTGTAGATAAAAAAATGAAACAATTATGAAATAGTTTCCTTAAAAGCTGAAAGTAAAGACGAACTGGAATTGGAATCGTTAACTAGAACTGAAAGTTTTTTATGCTTGTAAAATGCCTGCAAATTATGAATCGAAACTACACTGGTGTGCAAAAATTAAGGACGAGACGGTTTTTTCAATATAACTTTCTACAAAAGCTTTCCAAATCAACACATTTAATACCGTAAGATCCCCAATACGTAAGGACATGAGTAATGTAAGCAACACTTACTAAAAGAGAAATCAGAGGGATAAAAAGAAGCTTTATTGAAAAAGTAGCATGGAGCGCAATGCGACTGAAGGCCGAAACATCCCTGTCATGGGTGTCCAGCAAGAAACATCCGGTCTTTAATAGGGGATATGATCTTCCCTGAATGCTGGGCAGGTTTCACAGCGTCTGCCCATGCTGAGAATGAGGGTGTCAATGAGTTGTTGAGGCATTGCTGCCCATTCGTCTTGCAGCGCCAATCGAAGCTCCGGAATCGTTACTGGTGGTAAGGTACGAGCTGCCAAGCGTCTGCCTAGAAAATCCCATACATGCTCGATGGGATTGAGATCCGGAGATCGTGCCGGCCAATCCATACGTTCAATATCCTCACTCTCTAAGAGCTGTTCGGCAGCTACTGTGCGATGACATGGTGCATTGTCGTCCATGAAAAGGAACTGCGGACCCATAGCGCCTCTAAAAAGACGCACATATGGAAGAAGAATCTCGTTACAATAACGGGTCCCGTTGACTGAACCTGCGTCGAAGATGTGAAGGTCTGTACGACTACCAAGCATGATGCCTCCCCAAACGAGAACACCGCCACCTCCATACCTGTCCCTTTCAATGATGTTCGAGGGATGATTGCGGCTTCCCCGCTCTCTCCAGATGAGTATGCGATGAGAATCGCTACTCAGACTGAATCTGCTCTCATCTGTAAAGAGTACTCGTCCCCATTCATTGTCTCTCCAATTCCGGTGTTCCCGGCACCACAGAGAACGCCTTCTCCGATGGGCAGGCGTTAGAGGTACACACCGTACAGGGCGTCGTGCAAACAGACCACCACCGTGCAGTCTTCTGGCCACGGTAAAACGCGATATCGGTCGTCCAGTCGCCTGTGTCGTGTGTCTAGCGATTTCTCCCGCTGTCTGCCGCCTGTTTCTTCTGGCCTGTAAGGCAATATACCGGTCATCTGCGGGTGTGGTTCCTCGTGGACGACCACTACTAAACCCCCGGATAGCTGTTCCTGTAGTTTGAAATTGTCTCCAAAGTCGTGAAACGATGCTGTGAGCAATTCCGAACTCTGCAGCCACACTTGTCACACTGCGGCCTTCCTCCAACTTCCCAATGATTCGACCTCGGGTAAAAGCATCCAGATGTCGTCTAACAGATTGATTATTCGCCATTTCTCGCTGAGGCAGCAACTTGGTGTGATTTTAACTGCTATACGGCGTGCAATCTCTTTGCCAGAAATACTGATCTTACACCGACAACATGCTTTATACTATTCAGACACTCCCCCATTACATCTACCTGCATATCTGCGCATGTGCTACCGTACATCACCTTACTTACACTCCTGATTGGTCTTTCTGTCCACTCTGCCTCTTCGTTCAGCTGATATGCTAATTTTTCAACTTCGTCCTTAATTTTTGCACACCAGTGTATTTTGTCTGCGAATTTATGAATAATATTAAGGTGATTGTTGTTACCTTACCACCTGCATAATGTCATTATGTTTGTTTTGAATATTTTGTTCGGTGTAAAGCAATTCTCTCTTCAGTTCAAGTTCTTACGATAGTTCAGCATCTTTCTGTTCCTCAGCCCACCAATGACAAAGTGCATAAAATAGCTGAATACTGGTGATTCGACCTGGAATCAACTACCAAGGAACTGAACTGGCTATATGAAGGTTCATTACACATATCATGCGACTGCGAAGTATTCGTCCTTTCTACGTGAGTATAAGCAAAAATTCTCAGGTTTCTAACCTTTCATGCAAAATTTTAATCCGCCAGGAAAGTATCCCTTCTCTTAGACAGGTAACCGCAGTAAGCATTGCCATAACACAAAAAGCCCTGTCAAACTTTCTGCTGCGACCATCCGTATTATTATCTTTCACACGAAAAATATCATTCCCTAAATTAGACTTTCCCCTACGTTAGTTGGGGTGGGATGAAACTGTGTACATAAGGTATTTTAACAGTAAAATAAAATGCATACTTAACTAATTAAAAATATACTAATAGCGCTCAAAAATATGAAATATGCAATAAAAAAGGAAATGCTGTATAATAATCATCGCATCAAGAGTTCACAAAACCGTTCTTGTATGGAACCACATCAGAACCGTTCTCCATATTCGTGCTGAATCGGTTATTTTTTAAAACTCACCTCTCCCTAACAATAACCTTGATAAAAAGATCAGGAATGGAGGGATCAAGAGCAGTTAGCAAGGATGGAGAGAGGAAAAAACTCAGAGAGCAGTGTGATCTGAAGAATTGACTCGCTGAAGCTAATTCTCTGATCTGATTTCTTTCAACAGTAGTTTTGAGATTCCCTAAATTCTGCTTTTCACATAGAACTAAGAATACAATTATAGCATAGAAGAAGGTTCAAAAAGTTGGAAAGTGATAAAAATTGAACTCACTTTTAACATAACACGATAAACATTCTTTTCTTTCCTGAAATAGGAATTGAGCTTTCTGGCACCCTTCCAAGATCTCTCAGTGGATGAGTTCTAAAAGAGAAACCTCTCGTTTTCGGCGGATCAACTTTCACTGACTTAGAAAAGGTAATCCTTTCTTTGAATCAATTGGCGAACGAATAGTTCATCTCATATCGTATAGTGTCCAGACCAAAAATTGTGCGCTCTCGATATGGCAACGACTGGGTTAGATTACGCTTTTGGAATATGCTACAGAGCAGGAGGACTATCTGCCGAAGAGGAAAAGTGCCTTAATGGAGGTTTTCTAAGGGAAGCTAGCTGGTATTCACGTGACATATGTAGAAAACGATAATGAAAAATATCTAAGAAGGCAGCTTTTAAGTTCGAACTACCAGTATTTAGCGATCTTATCCACTCAACCAAGGGTAAGGCAAATTGCAGAGATGCTTCATTTTATAATGGCATCGAATAATGAAATTTTACCGAATGTTTTCTCTCTTTTGTTCCATTTTTGAAACGATAATTTTTAAAGCATGACTAAAATGCATTTTTCTGCATGAAAAAACATAAACATACATTAGTTTTTACTTGAAGTGGAAAGAACTTGAAAGAATTATGACGTAAGCTGCGACATTAATTATAATTCCTAAAATAATTATTTTCCTTACTTTATTTTCATACATTCATTAGTTTTTTTTAAGCAGGGGACATGAAAAAATATGGAATGTCGTCGCTGGGATTCGAACACCTTATAAGGTATTTCTCCCGCTTTCTTAGGCATGCGTTCGTAGTGTAGTGGTCAACATACTCGGAGCGTATTCCAGAGGTCACTGGTTCGAGGCCCGGCGAGAGCATTGCATCATCTTTCATGTCTCCTGCTCGGAAATAATCTAATGTCTCTACAACCTTACCTCTCAACTGCCAGCCGACGAGCCACCCAATTATACCACGAAGGCATATTTGATAATAAAGAATAAAATATCTTATATGTTTCACTTGTTTTTAACGCTTAGGATGCCATATGGTTGAATACTTTTAGTTGTTTGTTGGGCCCATGTCGGTCTGGTGACGCCATCTATATTTGGTAGTGAGCACCAATTGCTCCCTTATCTGGTTACCGATTAAATAGTTTAATGGCGATGCTTGCTAGTAAAGCCCTGTAAAGTGCGTATTCATTTTAACCGATGCTGCTAACTATTAGAGACAGACTTCGGGACTTCTTCGCTTGACGCTTTGACTGATCATGCCAAAAACAGCTACCGTTGGCGCGAGCATTAAATAGCAATGTCTTTCATGAGCAGCGCTCCCAGTGCCTCGCATAGTAAAACAGTCAAACACCTGATTTAACAGGTTATTGATAAGGAGAACATTCAACAGCTACTTCAAAACTTCAAAAACATAAATAATCCGAGATTGAAAAAAAAAAAAGAACTGAAAGGTTTCAGATTTTAAATTGCGTCCAAAGGGGCGTTTTTTAACATTTTGTGTGTTACCTTTATTTATTAAATATCATTTCTTCGCACTTAAAACATAAAATTAAAGAGCAATATCGCAAAATAATTTTAAACTGAGCATATCCTTAGAATTTCCTATACACAGTCTCACGCGCTGGAGATAAAAATGTTTTTTCTGTAAAATGTTGCCATTGCTCGCTTTGAAATCCTTGAGTTTGCTAACCAAAACTTCGTTAAAGTTTTACAAAATATGAAATCGATAATAAAACAAATTTCAAATTTGGGGTTCCAGATGCCCATATTCGCAGCAGGATTACGTCATTCAATATTTCAATGGCTCTAGGTACCGTCGTTTTATCACAATGCGAGAAATATACATACGTTTATGAACATTCTTTATTATTTAATTTCTTTAAATATAATACAGGGCTGAAATATTTGGTAGCAACAGTTTGAAAAGGGAACCGACATTTAATGTTTCCAACGCAAAATTGAAATAAAGACAAAGCCCCTTTGGACTTTAAAAAAAAAAAAAAAAGAAAGAAAGAAAGAAAGGCAAAGATGGAAGACGTTCTTGTGAAAACATTTCTTCCAAAATTATCTTCTGTTGCTGCTTCTAAAGTTATAATTCTTTCTTATTGAGCTCAAACTTCTGAGCCCA
This sequence comes from Stegodyphus mimosarum, assembly GCA_000611955.2. Lineage (NCBI taxonomy): Eukaryota > Metazoa > Arthropoda > Arachnida > Araneae > Eresidae > Stegodyphus > Stegodyphus mimosarum. The sequence continues at coordinate 302,313 of KK119128.1, forward strand.
TGATTTTGCCTAGAGACGCTATACCATGGATAAGAAAAATATTTTTTTTAATTTCAAAAGTGTTCAAGTTCTTTACCTTAATCCAATCTGACCATAACTTCCACCAGGTCGAAGTCATAGTTCTGTAAGTCACTTGCTGTCAGGCTTTGTTAATGAGAACCGGGCAGTAAAATATATTAATGTGACGTTTCCACAAGGCTCGAATATTAATTATAAAGCATTAGTTGTAACATATTTTTTCACTTCTTACCACATGCCTTCGCGGTGTAATGGGAAAGCATGTCCGGGTGGCAATTCAAAGGTCCGGAGTTCGAATTCCAACGAGGGCATTGTATATTTTTTACGTTTCCTACTTCATGAGCCAATTGGTTAATAATTTTTTCGTGAAAAGAATTGTTTGTCATCTGAGGTTTGACTGTACATTCCAGATTACGAACTATTAAGTTACATAACTGGTTGGGGATAAAAACTGCTCTATGTTTCTATGATACCATCTGCTGAGATTGCTGTTATACTTTTACTTATACAGGTTTATTTTACGCTGTTAAATTTCTCTCTGACGAGTTTATTTTACGCTGAAAGCAATTTTTTCACTGTTCCGTAGTTAAAAAATTAACATTTCTAGATAGGATCTGATCAATCTTCGAAATGGCTAAACCACTATTATAGTTTGGTTAAACGTTACGTAAGAGAAAATAACATTGGAACCCTGTTCAGAGTTGCTTTAAATTAAGATCTGTCTATTTAAAGAACCTGGAATACTTTGAAACTAAAGAGACAGAGGGCTCAAGCCAGATGTGTTGAATGGTGCTCTTTATCCCCAACGTGGATTAGAGGCATATCAGCTATATGGTGAATTAACTTGGTCTTCCTGACCTTATCGCTGCGCAGAAGTTGGTGATCACATCTTCGAGCAATCGACTCAAGAAAGGGGAAGCTAACTTTACACCTTTGCATGACACTGCTTTTCCACCTTTATTCGCATTTGAATTACCGTATTCTCCATGTATAACCCTATGTTTTAATTTTTTACCTTTAATTTAATTAAGAAAAAGGTTCAAGGATAAGTCGCGTATAACCTATCTACCATCTATGGTATTATTTTCGATTTGGAGGTGTGAAAGCGGTTACAAGCAAATTTGTATAATTCTGTACAATGTTCAACCACCAATAATGGATTTAAACTCAATCGATAAATATGCGCTGCTGTGTTGTCCCATAATTGCATGTATTTATTTTTAATCATTTCCATGGATAAGTCATATCCCTGATTTTCGTATGTTTTTAGTAATACCTCAGTCACCTGTGGTACTACAGAATTGAACCCGTGGTAATACCTCAGTCACCTGTGGTACTGGCTTAGTTTATACTCTGAATAAATTATATTCTCTTAGTGATTAATTTTATCGACGGACCAGCTTCACTGCTTCGTTTTTTAATTATTTTATTAAGAAAACATCATATACAAATATTTACAGTGAAGCGGAATACAATTTAACTGCGAGCTTCGTTTTACAGTAATTGCTCACGTCAGATAGGCTTGATTTTCTCTATCTGCCTCAATCGTAGGAGGCGATCATTGGCGAGATTCGTTGGCGTAAAATGCGCCAACATCCCGCCCGGCCTTCCCATGTTCACATGCAAGAACTTGACATATGTTTAATTATGAAATATCAATATTAACGGTTTAGTTATTCATGTAAACAAATATAAAATATGTATAAAAAATACAAAATAAAAACATCGGAACTTGTAAACAAGAATACAAAATTATTGAGAAAAATAATTTTCAACATAATTAATAATAATTGAGTAACATAATACACAATTTACTAAATTTCATTAGGCAATACAGCTATTTTATTAATTGTTCTTTTAAAGCATATAAAAATACAAATATACAATTTATTTAGAATACCTTTACGTTGATTTTTAAATTTCACTAAATAAGGGCCACATAAATCAATACCCGTTATAGCAAATGGAGGTGAAACATTAACTCTTTCACTAGGCAAATTACCCATAATTTGCGAAGAAAGAGTGGGCTTACATTTAAAACATGTTACACGTTGATGTACTGTTTTACGTGCGAGATTACGGCCATTTAAAGGCCAAAATTTTAAGCGTACTGCATTTAGAAGACCTTGTGGTCCAACATGAAATAATTTCCTGTGCAAACTTTGAAAATAAATTTTACTTAATCTTGAAGCCTTAGGTAAAATAGGAGGATGTCTTTGAGAATATGGCACTGAAGCACTTTTTAACCTTCCTCCAACACGTACTATTCCTTTGTCATCAAAAAATGGAAATAAATTCGAAATATTACTTGATAGTTTCTTTCCTTCAAACAAAGCTCGTTGTTCATGTTTAATCAACACTTCCTCGGCTTCTCTTACCTCCTCCACTGAGAGTGGTCCAGTTCTTTTTACTTGATTCCTACAATTGAAAATAAACCTGAAAATATAAGACAAAATATGGTTAATTTTATAATAATTGTTTGAAAGTTCTAAGAGGTCGTCCATAATAGAATGTTGAGAGCTGTGATTTAGCAGGACAGTTTCTTTACAAGTCTCATCTTCAGATGGAATTTTCCTTTCCCGTCGCAAAGTTTCTTTTTCGACTTGCTCGATGGTTTCAACCTCAGGAACAAATGGTTGCAAGTTCTTGGAAATTTCAGGCTCCATCAAGAATTCTGGACCTGTCCACCATCTGGAATCGGTTACCAAGGAATCAGCACTCATTCCACGCGAGAGAAGATCTGCCGGATTTTCTTTACCTGCACAGTGATGCCAAGAGTTGGGATCTGTTAGACTGGTGATTTCGTTCACTCGGTTTGCCACAAACTGCTTCCATCTGGCTTTTGCACCCTTTATCCAAAAGAGTACAATCTTGGAATCTGTCCAATGATAGTCAATAGAAGAGCTTTTTAGATTCACGATTCTCCTTATCTTAGAACATAGATGAGCTGCAACTAGAGCACCCAACAGTTCTAATCTTGGCAAGGTTACACCGTTTAATGGAGCCACACGACTTTTTGAAGTTAGGAGTTTCACCGATATTCCATTGAGAGTCTTTACCTTCAAATATATGGCAGCGCCATATGCCTTTTTACTTGCGCCACAAAAACTGTGTATTTCAACAGTATCTTCCTGTGAAAGACAGTCATTAACCAACCTACGTATTTTCAAATTTTCTAAGTGATGAAGTTCAGCACACCACTTCTTCCATTCCCTTTCAATTTCTTTTGGTAAAGGTTCATCCCACTGAATTTTTTCCTTCCAGAGATCCTCGATAAGGCATTTAACTCGAATGGTGAAAGGCGAAATTAATCTTAAAGGATCAAATACCTTTCCTATTTCTTGAAGTAAGAAGCGTTTCGTATTTTTGTCCATAGAAAGAAATTCCAAGAGATTTCTAGTATCCATAGTTAAATAATCTTCATGTGTCTTCCAAGAAAGCCCCAGAATTTTAGTTTGGTGTGCGCCCAAGCTGAGCGTAGTATCTACAGGATAGGTATCAAATTCTTCATTCTTCCATTGTTCCATTAATTCAGCATTTTTGCTAATCCACTTTCTGAGGACCATTCCAGCATCTTCCATAATTTTCTTGGCATTTCTGGATACTTCAAGTGCTTCTTCAAAATCCTCACTTCCAGAAATGAAAAAATCTACATTTGTCTAAAATTTCAACAGTTTCAGGAAAATCTTCCTTATATTTTTCAAGGTGATGTCTAATAGTAGCTGCTAACAGGAATGGGCTCGAGCTGACTCCGAAATTCACTCGATTGAAACGATAAGTCTGTAAATTGGGCCTTTTATCAACACATGGATCATCATTACTCCAAAGAAAATGAGCTACGTCCTTATGTTCATCGGAGAGGCAAATCTGCAGAAAAGCTTGTTTAACATCTGAACAAACTGCAATCTTGTTCAATCTGAAATTAATTAGTAAGTCCAAAAGATTTGGATTTAAGTTAATCCCTGGCCACAAGCAGTCATTTAAAGAAAGTTCATTATTTTGATGGCTACCCGCATCAAAGACGATCCTAGTTTTCGACGTTAAACTACTTTCTTTCCGCACAGCCTGATGAGGCAAATAATATATAGGTCTATTTAAAGTATTTTCTGGTGTATCAGGATTTACGATGCTTATTATGCCTTCTTTTAAATAATCACAAATAATTTCACAGTATTGTTGATGCAACTCAGGATCATGACTAAATCTCCTCCACAAATTCTGAAAACGCTGCCGCGCCAAGGAATAATTATCAGATAATTCTTCATAATGTTTCCTAAAAGGTAGTTGCACTATGTAACGTCCGTTTTTAAAATCAACAGTGTCATTAAAAATGTCCATCGCCTGATCCTTTTCATGCACAACTGGATCATCACGAATACCAAGTCCCGCTAAATCAAAGAAAAGTTTTAAAGTACTCTGAAGAGAATCATTTTGCATAAGAAAATAATATCCCTGATAATAAGGTTGTATTTCGTTAAGTTTCCCGCATGCGATCCATCCGAATTCAGACTCTTTAAATAATAAATCATCATTTATTTTGTACGTATTATTTTTCAAAGCCTTAAAAAATAAATCAGCAATTATAAGGGCATCTACCTCTGAAGCTCTATAAAATGATTTATCAGCTAAATTTAAAAATTGTGCAATTTCTACTTCCGAAATATCCAACGTAGCACACGGAGTTAATCCTGTTATCTTATTTACAATTAAGAATTCAACTGGTTCATTAAAGGTGCAATCTTCATTTGAAATAAATGTATTCACTTTCCATTTAATATTTTGGATTGATCCATTAAGACATGTAACAGGCATCTTAATTTTCTCCCTTTTTATTCCTAAACATTCACTTATTTTATTAGTAAGAACGCATATATTAGATGCGCTGTCTAAAATGGCTCGGATTTTTACTCTTCGATTATTGGCGTCACAGACATAAATCTCCACAGTAGAAAAAAGTACACTTTTTCTTTTTTGTTTATTTTTGTTACTTAAAACACTCAATGCCTTCAATTCTGAGTCACCTTTTGCTGCATCAAGCTCACTTATGTTTGGTCTATGCGGCGTCACCGGGCGACTAGAAGTCTTGGAATGACCTTCATTACCCATACATATTAATTTATTGTGTTTCTCCCCGCAAGCGCATTTAAATTTCGAGAGACACTGACTTTTCTTATGGTTTTGCTTTAGACATAATTCACAGAGCTTATGTGAACGAATTAATTTTAATCTTTCATGAACACTTAATTTTAAGAATGTATCGCAAAGGAATATAGGATGAAAACTTCTACAAACAACGCAGTTTTTATTTTTACTTTCATTCGTCAAAAGAGCTTTTGATTTATGGGAAGGGGAAGAATTCTTGTTTATACTAATCTTACTTCCGGTTGCAATATTTTTATTTATAGATAACAAAACTGATTCACGCTGCTCTAAAAATTTAATAAACTCCTCCAGGGTTGGAACTACTTTCGATTTATGAGATAATTCGAAATTTTCCCTAGATTCTTTATCTAGTTTTTGAAGAAGAATATTTATTAGAAAAACATCACATAACTTGTTCTGTTCATACTTTTAACACTTTCAAAGCGCGTAAATTCTTTTGTATACAGTCAGTCATACTTCTACCGTCTTTCGTATTTCGGATTGAATCTTTTCAAAATTTAAAATATTCTGCACATGAATGTCAACAATCAGACGTTCATTATCATAGCGAGATTCCAAAGCACTGTACAAAGATTCAAAATTATCAAAGTTACTTGCTAAAGGCTTAGCGTCATTAGTAAGACAAGATCTCAGATAATACAATTTCTGGGAATGACTTAACTGAACATTATTTGTAATTAAATCATCAAATTGAGTTTTAAATGAACTAAATTCTTCATATTTTCCTGAAAATTCAGGCAAAACTAATGGTGGAATTTTAGTTTTGATTTGAAAATTTTCATTTAAATTACTTTGAATAACATTTACTGCTTTTGCAGAATTTAACTTATTGTAAGAATTAATGAGAATTTCAATTCTTACCTCCAGTTTTTCTAGACGATCATCACAGTGGTTTAAATCATCATCAATAATTGCGAGATCATCATCCTTGATGTCACTTTGTGAGTAGTACGCACTTCGTAGCTCATCAACTTTCTTTTGAAGAGCTTGAATATTTTTTAGTTTCACTTTAAGTTCAACGAAGTCCACATCATTATTTGCAGTCTCCATAAAATTTTCAAATCTAGTTATTTTCCCTTTTATGGATGCTTTGCTTTTCATTACAGTATCCATATCGCTGAAGTAAGCTCCAGGCTCGACGGTGCCAGATGTTTAAATTATATTCTCTTAGTGATTAATTTTATCGACGGACCAGCTTCACTGCTTCGTTTTTTAATTATTTTATTAAGAAAACATCATATACAAATATTTACAGTGAAGCGGAATACAATTTAACTGCGAGCTTCGTTTTACAGTAATTGCTCACGTCAGATAGGCTTGATTTCTTTTCTCTATCTGCCTCAATCGTAGGAGGCGATCATTGGCGAGATTCGTTGGCGTAAAATGCGCCAACATACTCTTACTTGTATCTGTGAGAAAAAGCGCGGCTTGTACACGAGAGAATACATTTCGAATAGCACAGAGTGAGAATGTAAAGAGTATTTTCATCCATACTCTGAAGCAGAAAAATCATCCAAGACGATTAGATGCGTTAATTGGCCTGTTATGTGCACTAATAGTCTGGAAGTAGAATAGTATTTAAGAGGAGCTAGCGGGAAAGACTGCGGTTCTTGTAGATGCACAGAAACACAATAAGAATAATAAGAATAAAAGTCTAAAAGGTTTCAGATTTTAACGGTCGACCAGGTTTTTCACGCTCTCGCTGAGCTCGCAGTCTACCAGTCTGCTGTGATACTTACTGCTGCTAACCCTCCAATTTTTTTTTTTTTTTTTGTATTCTTAGCTTTATTATTACGCATCGTTTTCTGCAGGCTTTCAATTACATACATTTTAACAAAATACAGTTGCAACAATATACTTTGTACATACAGTTTAACAACAAAATCAAAAATCTGCATAGTCACGTATGTTTAGAATTCCCGATGCAGTATTAAATACTGGTGTACACGTTTATATTTTTTTCAGTTCATCATATTAATACTCAGTTTTTCTAGCAAGATTATTTATTAACTTTAATGTGTTATGTTTATTTATTATTAACTTTTTATGTGTTAACTTATATATTAATTAAATATGCCGTTTTTTCGCCCTTACGCCACATAAAATTCAATTCAACAGCGAAATCACAAAATATTTAAAACAATTTGTTAATAAAATTGAAAGATAAATCTTACATTTTTCCGAATGGTAGTAATCATGTGTCAAAGGTTGTCTCTCCAAACTTCGCGAAAAGAAGTAAATTCTTCAAGATTCAGTGGTAATAAATTAAAGAATTTTTCTATTCTCACTTGCCATTCGATTCTAATTCGAAGAAGCGGCTTATTTCGAAGATTGTTGCCACTATTCGATTTCAAATCGTTGAGTTTTTTTAAGTTCACAAAATATGAAATAATAAATAATAAAACAAATTCAAAATTCAGGCTCCCAGAAGCACATGCTGTGGTGGAGGATTACGTTATTCAAAATTGGATAAGTTCAGGTACCGTCGTTTTTTTATAATGAGATTAACATACATACGTACATACATACATACATGCAGATTCTTTATTACCCAATTTTCTTTAAAATAATACAGGGCGATAACATTTGGTGGCAATAATTTGAAAAGCGATACACCGTTTATAATGATCCAACGCAAAATCTCATTTCCAGAATATTAGCCCCTTTTGGGCTAACTAAAATCCTGAATTTTCTATAAAGAGACATGTTTTCGATAACAATGCCCTGCGTCTAAAATTCAAAAGAACAAGAACTTTCCGAAGAAGCGTCAACGAAATCAAAAAGATAAGTTTTTTCAGAGCACAGAATTTGCCATATATGATATATATGAAAGTGCTATTAAGATCTTCAATATTCTTATCTAACGGCGAAGATTACTGACTTCACATGGGAGGAGAGCTCATGATCTGCCACCAGGCAAGATATCAGACCCAGAAACTAAAGAAGTTGCCCCACAAGGATGCCCGTAGATTTATGTAGGGTTGTTTGAAAAGGAAGAATCTTTATAAGCGTACGAATACACTTATGAGGATCAATTTCCATCTATATAAAGCAGCCTTCACTAAGGGTGTGGGAACCTTTATGCCGGACACCCTTATGCAAGTTCTGTGTTCATTTTCATTATTGGTTAATTAATTACACGAGTGATGAAGTATAAATATTCGGAATCTTTAATGGAAAATCAACTCTTGCCCGAATATGAAAAACTGAATGAATTCTTCATGAAAAAGTGTAACTTTGCATAAAGGTGCCGAAGATTTATTTCACTCCTTACTTAATTAATTGTAATACAAATAGAAACTGGACGTTCATAGAAGTGCCACAAAGGTTGCTGAACATTATCAAAGTTGCTTTTTCAGGTTAAGAATTGATCTTCATAAAGCTGTGCGGGCATCAAAGCTGGATTATCCATTAAGCAAAATAAGCACGTACTTAGGGCGTCAAGAAAAGGAAACACCACAAATTTTCTCATTGCAAGTTTTGCTAAGGAATGTATGGTGTAGCTAAACCAAGAGTAGGGGAAAAAAAGACATGCAGGGGAGGGGAAAAAAACTAGTGAATATATGTATGAGGGCACCAATTACAGCGCTTAGTGCCTCTTAATCCGGCTTTGCCTGGCATAAAAGTGCTTGCATCCTTATGAAGTTTCTTACCTTTTTGCAAAGCGGCCGAACGGCATAAGGGTACTGGCATCTTTATACCTTTATAAGGGAGTATCCTTAAGAAGCGATCCCAACTAACCTAATTGTTTTGTAAGCCACTTCAGTGTTATGTTTGGACAAGTACTTTCCGTAGGCCACCTTTACAGCAAATCTCGTTTACATGAAATTTGTGTTCTGTTTATATCAATCTACTAGACAGAATGCTCATATAAACGATTCAAGTGGCCGCAGACGACTTTTTAAGAAATTGTTGAGATGTCAAGAATGAGCTCTATTACCTCAGTCGAAGAGATGCTAATGTTTGAGGGGAACAGCTACGAAAATCGCTACTACCAAATAATATCTGATAAGAATATTACTGTTTTGCTTCGCACAAAACGTATATTAATGCATAATAGATATACTCTATGATTTGCATGTAGGGGTTTCTGATTTCTCCACTGATAGAGATTTGGTTTGGATTATTTAGTTTATGGCAGAACACTCGAGGGCTGTCTGCATAAGAGGTGGGGTACTATGGATATTTGAAAATATTATTTGCTTTGCCTTCGTGGTCATATCAAAGAAGTATGTGCCAATCAAAGTTGCCAACATGAATGAGATCACAGATTTAAAACAAAACAGATTTTAAAAAAAAGTAATTTTTCAAGCGCGCCTATTACAAGTGGTGCTCCAAATTCTGAAGAATCTTGATACTTACCAATATACTGAAAAACGTAATTGCCAATTTAGAGGTAAACATTGGCCATATTCGAGTTGCAATTATTTAATATAAGACTTTAATAATGTCTTTCCGCAATGAAGTTGTAATGTTTTAGTTAAACTAACTTGTTTTATTTTAATTTAAATCTTTCTATCTCCTCTCTGTTTCAACTTCCCGTCAGAAGAAGCGCGCGTTCTCAGCTTATGCTAATTTGAAGTACAGCGAAGTACTATTTAAACCAGAGGTAGAAACCTCTCAAGGTGAGAGAGCTTCAGTCTCAGATCACGGTCACTCTGCTCAACGTTCGTCTGACCAGCTAGCAGTTTAAATTTATAAGCCATAGTGCTTACTACGTGATTGCATTGTGAAACAAATTGAAGTGCGCTAGTATTAGTACTATATCTTGCTACGCACCCTTTTAGTTAGAGGCCGATCTCCGCGAATCGCTCTGTGAGCAAAGTTTGATTTAAGTTCTATTTAAATTTAGTTTAAATTTATTTGATTGTTAAGTTAGGCCCAAGTGCGGTCTTTTACTTTCTGTATCTCTCCCGAGTTGGGAAGTGTGTAAATAATAGTGATTTAATAAAAGAGGATTTTAAATCCCTTTCACGTGCAGTCATTTTCCAGCACAGTACCTACATCAGAACAAAGCTATCTTTTCATCAGCTCACTGTTCCAGTTCAGGACTTGAGAAGAAGAACCCTATTACAGACTTTACCATGTTTGCAAAGAGTATGCACAGAACACTCAGTCCTGATAAAGTGACGCTAGTCACAAAAATGTGACGCAGTACCGGACAGACACAGGAAATCACCCGACTATTTAACAGTGTCGTTAATGTCTTCCTTTAGTTAACGAAGGAAAAAAAACAGGAAATCCTATGATGGAATGCAAGATAATAATGTAAGAGAGCGTTTCTCTTGTCCTTGGACATCGTCTATCATTTTATTTCGGAAAAAAACGATGAATCGATAAGATTTCGGGTTGCCTACAGACATTTATATGATAACACGAAGACAGTAGTCGTCTTTTACCTAGAATCGAGATATAAGAATTTCTCCAAATATGCAATATTTTCTTGTTTCCAGTATCCCCGAAACTAAATTTAAAAAATCGACTGTTTAATAGTTATATGTTTTAAAACGGCACAAAATTTATAACAGACAATAAAGTCAATGACATTGTTTTTCTATATTTGTAGTTACGCTGACTGTCTATATTTATGTAGTTAAACAGAACAAAATTGACAGCAAACGAACAAAACTATAATATTACTTTTTGCATTAAAATAAATTTGTGAAACAACAAATGCAGAATTTTTTCCCTTTAAGAATTTTTTATACACAGTTTTAATACTTACATTCAAAACGAGTTCTCATGCTTTTCAGTAAAAATTTTATTAAAAATTAAAAGCGTTAATGCACTTATTATCAAACTTAGTTTTTAATTTTGTAATAAACAAATCATTGCAGAAAATGCGCTTACTGCTTCAGCGAAGTTTAGTAGATGCATTTTAGGGAATTTATTGCCCCCTGTATTGTTAGAAGTGGCTTTAGATAAATAAAGTATATATTTTTTTAACCTGAAAACATTTCTTTCTAAACAATATTTCTGATCTCGAACAAAAAATTATGATGATTGATATTGTCTTTGAATGAACTTCAGTGTCTGTCTTGTTTATCAGATAGATGGACTAGAAAACTTTTAATTTTAACTTCACTTTTTTTAATAATATTTTTTATAAGGTATAACTGGCATTCAGTATCATTCTGATAACATCTAGAGATGTTTCTGACAAGTGAATTCTATTGTACTTCCTTTCTAACTTGTTCATGTCCAATATTAATGATGATGGTTTTTGCCTCTTCTAATGAAACCATGTGCCTACAGATATATCTAGAGCAGGCATGTCCAATTCGTGGCTGTTGACCCATCTTTCTGCGGCCCTTATTTCATCTTGAGAAAATAACAAAAACTACATAATTATAATATATCAATAAGAGCAGGAATTCTACCCAAAATCTAGGTGTGTGCACAACCTCAGGTGCTAAAAGGGATTCTTGAGATAGTCTCATTAAAAAAAATATATCTTCGTAACCGAATTTGAGAATGTGCTAGCCCATTTATAGACGGAAATGACAGAAATTGAGAGTGATTTAACTTTAAAGCAAATATCCAGCTAAGTGGATATTCCTGAATTTTACAAATGCTTCCCCTGAACCTCCCTTTCCCAAAAGTACTATTGAAAAGAAACAAGTCTCCAACCAGATCCAGTTTAACAGACATTCATCTGACTTCTATTCTGATAATTGCTAGTACGAGCAGCCTGTCTCCAGACATCTGAAATATAGCTGTAGGAAAATGATACCAGCTTTTGAGAAAGAAACAATAAATAACTATCTACTATCAAAATTCCCTTACGTTCCTTCTTTTCTTTTTTTTTTTTTAGGAACTGTAATATTAGGTAAGATTTTACGTATTCACTCATTCGTGTCATTGGTATAACAACGGCATTTTTATTTTTATTCATTTATTTATTTTTGTGGCCCATATTATTGTACACTGATGGCCCACTCAAGGTACTGAGTTCGACATACCTGGTTCAGAGTTATCAAATTATGCTTAGAGAAAATTGATCTAAGATTAGAATCATGCAAGCCATCACATCTGAAAGCTTTATACCCCATTTGGGATGTCATGCAATGCATTACGAAAATAGAAGACTTACATTTCGGATAAAACACAATTATACACTGCTTTGCAGGAAGTATGATATTCACTGCTCCTGCATACTTACCAATTCCATGTAATTACAAAGTCCCATAAAGGACCTATAGAGTCATCAATTTTTTTATAGCAGGCGACGTGAAAAATATGCAATGCTCTCGTCGGGACTCCAACCGGGACCTCACGAATACGCGCCTACTGGGCTACCGTTACACCCTGAAGGCAAGCTAGAAAGATGAGCAAATACTTTATATACTATCCCTTTTAAACATTAGATTTTTTGAAGGAGGAGACGTGAAAAATATGCTATGCTATCGCTAGAACTTGAACCTGGACCCCTCCAATACGAGCTGAGTGTGCTACAACCCGAAGGCACGTTGGATGGAGGAAGAAAATACCTTATAGGTTTACTGAGTATTTAATAGGTGTACCAGTTTTTAGTATTTCAGTATATGTTCAATTCATGCTGCTGTAAGCATTAACAAAAAGTAAAAAGTTTGCAACAAAAGGCTTTCCTAAAGAAAGGCACTCCTCCGACTATTATGTTGATTATCACGTTCTTAAACAGTCGAGAAAGACAAATGAATTTTCCCCGAGAAACGTACAGAAAGTGAACAATTGCCCGGAGATCGGAAAATACTGAAACACGAGGAATTCATTGGAAAAAAAAATCTTGCTTAGATACTCGGGTCGGAAATTCATGTTTTCGACTCCGGATTCGATGACTGGATATTAGCCATTTGAAACAGACCGGGAAGATTATGAAAAGACAGCATTTATTAGAGGTCGAGGACTCTGGCGATTTAAAGTCATGCTTTCTGGACTGTGCAACATTCTGGTGCTATTCGAGCATGCAAAACGGACAGTTTTGAGATGATTGCAATATGAAACATTTCTCCTGTATTTTTGGACTTTTTAACAATCTTATGAAGACGAAAATAACATCTCGAAAATACGAGGAAAGATCTGGAGAAACACAGCTAATTTATAGCTAAGCACTTTGAAAGGTAACCAATTTCGTAGGAAAGTTAGCTGTAATGGTTGTATCATGTTCACAAGGAGACTGCACAAATAATGAGAAAGTCAAGCCTGTTCGTGACTGAAGTATCCTTAAGATGGTTATCAATTTATTTTCGGAAAACAGCAGGATAAATGACAGAAACATTCATATGAAAAGCGACAGACAAGGAAAATGTAATTTTCAGTAAGCCATACGGTTGTGGTGCAGAATATGGAGCGCCTGTTCATGCTCAGCACAAAGTGTTCTTCAGTACCAGCTGAACCTAGAGACAGAAACTTTCTAGGATTCTCTACATGCTCCCGAACATCCCCGGAAAATTTTAAAAGTGTATTCGATTGGAGGTCTAGAAATCAATGTTGATTAATCTGCGTGGTGAATATCTTTACTCTCTAATAGTCTAACTTGTCCGTGCTCCGTATCATATTGCTTAATAAATACTCATTACCATACGACAATCATGCTACCTGCCAGAAATGCATTTTACAAGTTTGCAAAATTACAAGTTCGTGATTACAAATACTACGTGGCTGCGCGTCGGTTAATCAGTCGTTTTGGAGGTTGTGGGCAGTTCCGAAATACCCAATTTTGACACTGTTGCTTTACTTACTTCACTGAGCGCACTTGCAAGTTTCATTGAAATTATCACTAGATAACTGATAATTTTCCTTGCTATAGTGCTGTCATAATATAATATTTTGAACTATTTTCTCATGTCTTTTGTTGAATAATTCCGACATATTAACACCAGTAATGCGCCGGCAGAGGTTAGAGAGAATTCGGAAAATTTCCCGAGACACCGGTGACTATAGCACTGCCTCGCCACCTGATAAGGATGGTTTAATAAGGGATGAGACATTAATCATACTAGTAACAAAATTCAAAAAAAAAAATAATTAGCTCATAGGAAGAAACAACTATTTATTTCATTCACACAGCAAAAAATAATAAATTCATTGTTACACCTTGTTATATCACCTTTTCCCCAAAAATTAAGTAATAGTAAATGCACTACTCAATACATCGTTTTAAATTCGCTGCTATTAGCTCAACAAAATTCACAATCTTGGGATCCAACTCTTTACTACATAGCATAAAAGCACAGAATTTTCACACTCCAATGATTTCATACGATGATCCTTCATAAAGATGCTGGCATCTTCATACAAGATAAAAACTTCCGCATAGGCGTCTCGGCATCTTGATAAACGTTCATTCTTCATGATATAAGGTGAACTTTATAAGGACGCCATGTACCTTTTTATCTTTATGTTTGGAGTACCCTCGTGTCTTGGCGCGCAGAGGATAATTTTACAAAAAGTGCCAGCATTCTTTGCAAACCTGCCATGCTGATTAGACCAGCCTCATTCACCCGAAGGTAATGACTAATTTAAGTACATAATCAAGCTTTCATTTGGCCATTTAGGTCCACACCATATTTTTATGTATATTATTCAATTATGAATTTGCTACAAAGAGTGGTGGTGTGTTTCATGTTGCATAACAGCATGCGTGACCATAATGCGTCGAGCATATAGTAAGAGTAGCTAAAACATTATGATAGCCATGATAATATAAAAGTCGAGTGGATACTGGAATACTCTAAAAATCAATTCTAAAAAATAATATTCTACAATCAAATCTAAAAAATCATACGAAAATTAAACTCAAATAACCTAGTAATATATACACAACACGGAAAAACATTTTTAACAATTTGTTCTAGTTTAAAACTTAATTAATGTTAAGAAAAATTCCTCTGGATTAAAAATATATGACTGTAACATTTTAAGTTTGGAAGTTTTCAGTAAAGTCCTGTCCTTTTAAAAAGTAGAACACATTAAAATGAGGATTGATTCCAATTAATAAAAGTAAAAATGGCTTGAAATAGCCAAAGTGTTTCAACATAAGAAATTTAAAATTTGGATAATCAATTAAAATATGAATCACAGATAATGTAGCCTTACAGTTTGTGCAAACTGCGGCATTTTCCTTTTAGCAAATGCTGACGTGTAATGCGAAAGAAACCAATCCGTAAGTGTCTCAACTCCTTTTTTATTTCTGTTCATGACCCAGTACTTGATATCAAGTTTCACATGCCGTAGCTTGTTATTTATTTGCAAATCACAGTGCTACTGCAATTTTTGAAAACATCGTAGCTTCACGTATTTTATGATGTCTGTATAAGGAATATCAGGTTTGCATCAATAGATTCGGCAGCAATTTCTACCAGCTCATTGCCCCTTCTATAAATGTGGTCAGAAATCCAAAATATCGAATGTAATATCTTTGAGTCTGAAGGTTTAATGAAGAGTAAATGACCTCAGTCAACAACAGATTTTCTGTATGACCTCCATTCACGTTTTTGGCGCGTGACGCGGACAACACACAACGGTACCTGAGGGTTACTACTGAACAGCCGCATGTATTATGGCCAATGAAAGTTGTCATGAACTATGTAGTCATGTATTATGTAACAGGCTCTATGTATTATGAACTATGTAAGCAAGTATGAACTATGTAAGCATGTGTATGTATGAACTATAAGCATGTGTTATGAACTACTTGCATATAAGCATGCACTATGAACTTTGTCTGACATGAACTATGTAAGTATGTAAGCATATATTATGAACTATGTAACTATGTAAAGATATATTATGACCTATATAAACATGTGTGTATGATACAGGATCAATGTATACCCTTATAGGGCCCATGAGGTGTTGCTCTGGATAGTTGCGGAGCCTGGACTAGACCCGAATAATCAAAGTAAGCCGCACGGATGTTCAGACTCTGCTCTCAACTGTCAATTGTATGACCTCCAGATTCTAACGATTTGAGAGCTTTTAATGATTTGATGTAAGGACGAATTTCCTTCTTTGTTGTTTGGAAATAAATAAAAGAGTTTGATGAATGGCAATAATTTCAGCAGTAAAAATAGCGCAAGCTTTGTACAGTTGAATGCCCTCAATAAGAATGTCACGAAAAATGTCGATCTAGCAGGACCGATGTCGATGATACAAAAAAAATGTCGATCTAGCATGACTTTGATTCTTTAGTAAATAAAAGAATATAATCATTGTAATTATTTCTAGGCTCACAGAAGCTCTGTCTGCATATAATTTTACTGGTATCATTCTTGTTAGAAAACGGGAAAATATTCAGTAGTCCTATGTTTGCATTTTCCATGAAGGAATAATGAAATATTTATCAGTTTTAGGTTTCAAATCATTGACTAGATATTTCTCAAGATATGAGCGAATTCTCAAAGAGGGAAAGCGTGATAGCCTTGCTTGGTACAGAGGAAGGTAAAAATTGTACTGCACAATTATGTTAGAAAATGACATGGTTGAGACATGACCTTAAAATAGTAGTTAGATAAATTAGCATACAGTGGTTTTAGTGATGGCTCAACACATTTTGCTTACATGGTTTCCCTTAGGGAAGTTCTGAAAGCACCTGAGCAGATTCGCAAAGCTTGGCGGTTTACTGGGTCAAGCTCTGCCATCAGAGAAAGTTGTGCTGCTACGCAGATGATGGAGCCAGAGTTCAACTAAGACCTAATTAGTGTTCTGTAGGTATGGAGCTTTGAAGAGCAGTCTGCACTTCAAAAAGTATGCCGGAAAGAACTTTAAGTAGGTTCAAAAGTTTTAAACATTTGTTTTTCCAAATATATATTGCGAGGTAGAAAAATAAACTATCAGCACGGGACAAAATTGTTTACTTGATGACCTTTTCTATTTTTCTTACAAATATTGTATTTAATGTCATTTATAACTCAGCGCTTCATTTCTAACGATGTCTAGTCCTTCATTATTTATAGCACACTATTTTTGTTTTGAATACAGATTTAATTTATGTGATCAAATCAATTTAATTGGCATATTGAACAGCTCAAAATACAAGTTAGTTGTTAATATTCTATTAGGATGAATATTACAAGATAGAACGGGAACGAAACGGAGCATCCGCCCACATTGATTTAGTTATATTTTATTACAACAAAATTCCATTGATAATATAATAAATGTATAATATAATATTAAATGGGAATATCAGTTACGACATTAATACATTCTGGGATATAATAGAATAAAAAAGCAAAATCATTCATATAGTTACAAAATTGATAATAGCTAAAATAATATGATTTCGCATTAACTACACTGGTGAAATAAATCAAGAAAATTTTCATATTGATCTACGATCTCCAGAACTACTGGACACATTTTAATAAAATTTTGTGTGAACATAGGTTGATATAGTACAAACAAAATAAACATTCAACAGTTATAATAGACACGCATGTTCGTGTGTAATACTCATGGGAGTCTGAAGGTCTGAAACAGCGGTTGCAGAAGACACAAAAGAAATGGGTTAATAGGGGGTATGGTCCCTTCTTAGAGCCATACAAGCCTCTCAACGTGATGTCATACTTGAAATAAGGCAGTTTATCAGTGCTTGTGACAATTGGTTCCACTCATTCAACAACGCTGTTTTCAGTTCCTGAATGGTTCTCGGAGGGGAATTGCGAGTTGCAATTGGCCTCCTCAGAGCGTCCCAGACATTGCTCTATAGGGTTGAGGTCTGGAGACCTGGCTGGCCAATCCATCAGCCGAACATCCTCACGCTTGAGAAATTCTTCGACCAGAAGAGCTCTGAGTGGCTTTGCGTTATCGTCCTGTAAGATGAATTCGGAAAAAGGCAAACTTAGGGCTCCAAGACCTCATCCCTATATCTCACACCAGTCACAGAGTCTCTGTCAAAGATGTTGAGAGGTGTGCGGCCATCCAACATGATGCTTGTCCAGATCATTACACCGCCACCGCCATAATTGTTGATTTCGCGGACATTGGAAGGTAGGTAGAGGGTTCCTGGCTCTCTCCATATGAAAGTACAGCGAGAATCGGTGTTTAGGCAACGGGACTCGTCGGTGAACAGAACGGTCGCCCATTGCTCCGTACTCCCATCACTATGCTGCCTGCACCATACTAATCGGACTCTTCTGTCCGTAAACGTGAGCTGGACGCAAACAGCCGATCTTCTGGCAAACAACTCTCTCTCATTCTGTCTTTTGGAAACAGTCACCCTTGTTACACGGGTTGCTGTGGCTGCATACAGGACGTGAGAGAGTTGAGAAGTTGTAACCCCTCTGTTACACCTTGCTAAAATAGACAAATAGCGATCTTCTCTGGCCGTCGTGGCTCTTGGACGACTTTGATCAGGCTTTCTCTCGATGGATTCAGTATCCTGGAACTGTTTCCATAGGTTACACACGCTTACTGGGCGCTAAATTAAACTCTCTGCATATCTAGATTTGAGATTGGCCTGCCTCTAGCCTCCTCACAATTCGCCACCTCATCCTATCATCTAAACGGCGGTGGTTACTGATTTTTACTGTTCCGATGTGAATTTAACAGATTGCTGCAAGATAACACTAAGAAATTCGCCGAGGTGTGCTAGCGAACGCAATTCGTCTTACCCTCCATGCGCTTATAAAGCCTGTTTTTCTGCTGGCTTCGCCTACACACATGTGTATGCTTATTTATTTGCCGTAAAAGATTTGCATTTTTTATCTAGAAGCAGTGGTTTTCTCTTTAGTTCAGTTCTTTTCATGCAACTCGATAAAATATGCAAATTCTCTTAATTTATTTCACCAGTGCAGATTCAATAGCTAAGCATTATCCTTCAACAGGTAAGAGACGTATTTTTGATATACATGTTTTAAATGCTCCTGTAGCAGTTCTAACCATTACCCCTCTGACTTTTCCATCATGCCCGGTTATAATTTCTTGTATACTATATGTAATCCATTTAGAAGGAGGCAGATTATCTTCCTTGGGTAGAACAAAGGCAGCAGGGTTTGCATTGATTTTGGCAAATTGCGTTGCTACAAATGAGTATAGTAATTTCAATGCTATTTTTTCCAAATCGACTGAACTAATAGTAGCATTTTGCCAATGAGATAGTCTATTTTCTTGCAGATTTAATAGCGTAGGTTCCGTAATAGGCGTCAAATCAGAAAACGCCCAGGTATTGCTTCAAAATTCGAAACTTCAGAAAATAAGCGAGTCAACGGACATGAATTCAAAATTCCCTCAATTTGAATAGAAGCGGACAGAAACTCTTTTTAAGAATACCAAACTTAAGAAGCTTAAGAATATCAAGACCAACAACGGTGTTTAAACGATTTAACGCCAGTCTCCTCCAAAAGTAGAGGCTATAGGAGGAAGGAACTTCCAAACAATGTCTTCTGATGCTAAATAGCTAGTTATTCCAAATTCTGATTGTTTTACAAACTTTTCAAACCGCTGTAATTCTAAACGTGTACCTATAATATTTATTGCATTATTTGAGAAAAGAGTTGAACATTTATCCCGACGGGCAAAAAATCTCTTTCAGGCAGCAAGCAATGCCTCAGAAATAAAGTTCGTCAGAAAGTCAAAATGAAGAGTTTTAGTATCCAAGCAGGTAGAAATGCCAATATAAATCCTTTGCAGAAAATCCTTTCACTGTCCTTTACATTGATTTGAAACGAAATGCAAAGGTCAATGCCGTATTAGTAAACGATGGACTTGGTAATACTCTTTCGGAAAGAAGATTACCTAGTAATTGACTCACGGCCATTGGGTTCACTTTAAAGCAAGATATGCATTTATGAACAAATTTTTGAGCAAAGTTGCGACCATTGATAGGCCAAAACTGTTGACGTACGCTATGTAAAAGAGACTGAGACCCCACTTGTAAATCTCTTTTGTGGAAGTATCCCATTATGAGCTTCGTTAGTTTACTTTCTGCTGGGAGAATAAGGGGATATTTTCGATTGAAACACGAATAAGAGTTATTTAAACTGCCTCTTGCACGTATTAAACCTTTCCAAATTATGAAGGGATTAAGAGATTTTAACTTATTTTTATTGGAGACTGGTAGACTCTTTTTTAAAGCCCAGAGCTTTTCGGAAAAATGCTGCACCTGGGAACTTCGAATGAAGGTGTCTCAAGCCTTGTCGTATTCTTTTAAGTTTAGGGGCCGTTTGGAATTTCTGGCATTGTAAATAAATTTTAAAATAAAACTTAAAATTGTAAGAAGTTTCATATAATTGTTAGTCCTGTTCATAAGTTCATCTACCACATAGTTATTTGTTTACAAAGCTAAAGTCGTAGTCACAGGAGTTTTTAATTCAATTAGATACTGGTTATATACAGGGCTTACAGTTATCTTAGTTATACGCCCACACACTTTCTTAAGTAGAAATTATATCCCCTGCCACCACATGTTATTCGATGCAATTTCTTCTAGACTTAAGAGAAATTAAATTGGCTGGATTGTCCTTTGACGAAATGTGCCTCCATGTAATGTTTTCTGAGAGACCTTGTGTTTTGGTTGCTCTATTACCTACGAACGTTTTGAGAATGGGAACATGTAGCAATTCAGGTTAAAGCGATCGTTGACCACCGACATTTAATTTTAGCACGGAGAGAGCCTTCTTCATCAGTTGAGCTAGAGGGAGGTACGTACATATTCAGAATTATGATTAGCTGTCGAAGACTTGTTAATTTCGCTTTTTCAGACGAAAGATTCATGTTTCTTGATACGAAACTCCAATGCTCTTTTAGTTTGGCATATATGAAACCACACTGACATGATATGCTATAAATTCACAAAAATTAAAGTCAGAAATTTAATCTTTAAGAAATAAGTCATGAATTTTATTGGTAGACGAGAAAATTACTTGAAAATTGAACTTCTGGAGAATTCGTGTAATTTTATAGCTGACAGAAAGATGAAATGGAAACACGTGAAGGTTATTAATGTTATTTCTAAGTTATGAGTATATTCGAAGATTTAACAGCTGTTTTGCCTTTCGTGAGATCAGAAGTTGAAGGATCTTTAGGGATTGAACAGTATGGCCTTCATTTATCAGTTTCGAGATACTATCAATGTATGTATGTTTGTTTTTTACTACGATCTGTTCACCCTTATCAGCTTTTGAAATTATAATGTAGAATGAATTCCATGTGAGGCTTCCCCTTTCCTTTTGGTTGAGATTCGAAACAAATGATTTGTTCTTAAAATTCACGTTATGAATGGCAGATCGTATTCTTTTGTTTTTCTGAAATTTTAAAGAATTTAAAAGAATCAAATTTTTTGCTAGTAGTATCGTACTCGAATGCTTCCCATTTTATATCGAGTGCTTAGAACCATATATTCTGCATTCTTCCTTTCCACCCAGAAAACTTTTAGTGTGGTTAAATGGAGAATGTGCAGAATGATGAGAATTATTCAACACCTTGTTCATTTGTGCTATATTTTTAGATATCCTTTCTAAGACCTGACTTCTATTTTCTAAGAAGAAAATGAAGTTATCTGGCTCAATTGAATAGCTGATACCTCAAATTGTTTACGTGATTCAACTTCTAATTTTTGGATAGTATGTTTATTAACCAAAATGTTCGACAATTTAGCGCGATCATATAACTCAGTAGCTTCAATGCACGCAAGTTCTGTTTTAAACAAGTTATACGAAGTTACATAGCTCACATTTTAACTTTAAATAACTCATAATATTCCGAATATGAGAATCTACTAAAATTCTTTTGTTTTCGAAACTTTCCTACAGCTCTTTCATACAAGATTCGCCATCAATCAATAGATGACATCAAGTGATCTGTTGTTTCCATCTAATACGCTTTTGTCTTTTAAAGATGCACTCGAATAAAAAACCGTCTGAGAGATTGATGAATGAGAATTATTAGAAATAAGGTTTTGGAATGCGATTTTAAAAGCACTAAATCTTCATAACGATCGGAAAATTCCAGTAACGGCATCTGAGGCAAAGAAATTTCGACCTTGTTGCAATAACAGCTTTCTCTGCGTTTAATTTATTATTCGATAAGTCTGTTAATGAAGAAATGACGTTTAAAAGACTCCTTCATTTTTTTCTTTTTTTTTCCTATTCTTGAACTCATGTCTGCAAGTTCCTCACCTATTTCTTGTAATTCTTCGTCTTTAACTTGTCGATAGAATTCATTCAGCGGATCTTCTAAGTCCTTTGCTGATTTTTTGTGCAGTTTAATTTAATGTTTATTTTCACCGTAGAAGGCAACATATTCAAGATGATATCGCGAAGTTTCTACTTTACTGATTTTCGTTGTCAGAGCAACTTTCTGCCTTTTAAGCTAACGTCATTTTAAACCGATATCCGACTCGACGGACCAAATGTTAGAGATTGAGATCCGACAAAAAAAAAAGTGCTGTAACAAAGTTTATTTATAAATGGAATAAAAACAGGAGCCATAACGAAAGAGCCGCACACTCTTATTAGAAATGATGGCTATTACGTTATATGTGGTGCAAGAGCCAAAGGGAACAACCGCTCTGCTCGTAGTCCACTGGCATTCTGGTCATTTTTAGCAGGGGCATCGTAGCGCCCTCTAGTAAGATGAACGTTACAATATAGGAAGTGACGGAGCATATGAAAAAAAGAAAAAAAGGAACAGCTACAGAAACAGGTTATGATAAAAGAATTAATCTTAAGGATGTGTTCAGTAGGAGGAACACATATAAAAGCTTTGCTGCTAATAGGGACAACTGTGTTTCTTCAGAAAGTGCAAAGCAGTTGAAAGGGTCAGAAACTACTCCACAGTTTCTCGCTGGAATCCATCTCCAGTCATTAGTCACAATAAGATACTATGGACCCTGATAATAATCCTACAGGTATCTTGGAATCCACTTCTCATTCTCATGATTAATAACTTATGTCAGTTTTGAAATGAAGTGTTCAGCTTAGTGTAATTTTTGTGATAAGAAAGTGGGTTAGTTTTGTTATTTCTGGAGCAATAATACAGGAGGGTGTTTGTAGAAGCCTAACTCTGAAATAATATATAATTCTAAGTGCAGTCTTTTTGACATTCAAGCTGGTAACAAATAAGATGATTATTTTTATATTTTAGAGCAGAAATTTACCCCATTGATTTAACTTTTCTAATGTAAATTATATTTTTATAGGCTCAACTATCTGGAATTTGGCATTTCTCAAGCTTTCCAGAAAATCCAACTGTTATTATGCACCGCAAAATTTAAATGACAAGTGTTAAAAAATATTAGAATGAATGCTGTTAAATCCATAAGACAGTCTAGTGTTGAACCGAGAATATTTATATTGTTACGAATTTGGTACTCACGCAAATAATTTTAGTGAAATTATATGTAAAATTGTAGTACGTTTTGTTGACATAGCATGAAAATCAGAAGTGAAGCTTTCTCTCAAAAATAAGATTACAGGGGCAAATCTATTTACCATTGACCACATGGCTGTTACGCTAAATTGGTGAGATATCGCCAAGCTTGCAATGGTTTTGGTGACATTTTGGTTCTCTCGCTGTTTAACTCAAATTGGTATTGTAATTTAATAACTGTAATTGATCCTTGTATGTAACTGTAACCATATCTAACCCTCATATGCCTTTCAGTAATTTCGAAAAATGGAATTTACTGGAGATTTCTCGGCGGGCAGGTTAAAACTATATAAGCCGAAGAGAATATCAGTTCCCAGTTTTTTAGTTCAGAATCGAGTATGAAGTATTAAGATATCTCCGTGTTAGCTTCACTCTTTAGTTGCGCAGTACATTGCGTTATGTTTAAACATTCTTAGTAGATTGAAGCGTAACTATTCACTGTGCTCTGAGATACTGAGAAGAGCCGTACGATTATTTCCGTGTAAATTTCCTGAACTTTAAAGTGTTCCTTTTGGTAAAATAAATTTTATCACGGTATCATCGGTTTTATGAGCATTAAGTATATTACTCAAGCAACAATTTTTTGTGTCAAAAGCAGGGTTGAATGCCAGAGATAAAAGCGAAGGAAGAGCAATTAAAACAGCTGGTGGCAGACTCTGTTGCATTCAAAGAAGATATGGCAGCAGGAAAAGAATCTGTTGAAGAACAGATGAAAAATGTTAAGGAAGAGAAGAAAGCGGGTTAAGAAGAGATGAAAGCGGTTCAAAAAGAGATGAAAGCAGGTCAACAATAAATGGAAGGGGCTGTCAAGTCATTTAAAAATAAAAGACTGAAGCCGGTCAAGAGGAAATGAAAAGAGAAATTACTTTCATAATAGGAACAAAATATGAAGCTACGAAAGACAGAACAGACATGGTTGAAAACAAAGTTGGACATTCTAAAAAAGAATTACTGCTCCCGAACAACAAATTGAAGAAACAGTTTCTGCTGCCGAGTAAAAAATCGGAGGAAGAGTTTCTGTTGGAGAACAACAAATCAATTACAGAGTGTCTGCTGCAATTACCAGGAAGTTGACAGCTTAGAGGAATCTATAATCGCAGCAGGAGAGAATTCTGACATTTTTAATCCTAACCATGTCTTAACGTCCCTCTTTAAAGCTATCCACATATGATGGTAAGACCTCCTGGAAAGTGCACAAGACTCAGTTTTCTAAAGTGGCGGAGGCAACTGGATGAAATTCCGAAGCTAATGCCTGTCACCTTGCCGCTCCTGTAAGAGCGAAAGCAGAGGATATCCGTTAAACTGTGTCCGAAAACCAGAGATTAGACTTCAAAGCTCTACCCGGCACGTTGGAGCTGCGCTTTGGCGAGAAAAAGACTACAGAAGACTTCAATTAAAATCTCGCCAACAGATGCTTATAGAAACACTCCAGGAGCTCGCCATCACAAACAAGGGAAATTCTGTCTTTGCAGTATTTTATCGAAGACATACGGTATCCTGAGATACAGAAAGCACTGCGAATGACGGATATCAAGCATCTAAAGAGCGTTTTAGAGTACACCGTGAAATTTGAAGCAGGCCAGCAAACAACTAGGGACTGTTACCCAATCAGAGCATCTCATGTCAGGAGGCAGTGGATCAAGTGATAACTCCTCTGCACGGTTTAACCAAGCAAATCACTACCGTGAAGCGAAACAGGAGTGGGAACAAAACGAGCTTAAAGTGCTAGATCTGCGTTGGTTAAGGCCGTGTACGAAGAAATTGTGGAAGACCCTACGGCACGGAAATTAAAATCGCTCCCCAGCAAGGATGCAGGAAACTTATTAGTGGACATTTTGCGGAACAGAGTTTGCCAGATATCGAGAAACTCCATTTTAAAACACTTTAAATTTCTGTAATGAGTGGCGGTAGTAATGTGATATATGTGACATGACTACCGCCAATGTGACATATCAATGGAGTTGCTTGAAATATTACCATTGACACTGGAGCCAATGTTGCCATCATTCGGTGAGATTTTAGCTCAACAGTTGGAAGGTAAACTCATCTGGACACTGTCCTGCGTTAATTTCCAGACTCTGTCCGGTGATAAAATCGATACTGATGGAAGGCTTAACATTAAAAGTTTTGAAGGGCTGCCTATCATCATATGGCATATGTAGCAGATATTACCAACCCCTGCATACCGGATTAGACTTTTTAATATTATTTTTCGTTGGACTCGAAAAATAAATAACTGCATTTTGCCTCAGAGGACATAAACCTATTCCGAATTAATGACGGAGGAGTTAAATCTGTTTATAAAATTATAGCTCAAGATGATAACACAGTAGTACCAGTAAAAACAGAATTTTTACTTCCTGGAAACACAGTTGAAATTAGAAATTTTTGCTACAGCATCACGGAATATTCCAAGAATCCCCCCATCATTTGATTCCTCCTGCCCTGTTACTTCCTGGAACCACAGTTGAAATTAGAAATTTTTGCTACAGCATCATGGAATATTCCAAGAACTGTAACATCCTGCACTCGTTGGCCTATCGAAGACCATCATCCCGGTCACAGTTGCCAATGTCATTGCTAAAGCGAAAGTCATTAGAAAAGGCGAAGTGGTTGCAGCATGTAATACTTAAGTGAAATGCGTTAAACAAACCAACAGTCCTTGAGTTTGTGTCTTCGGAAAAACCTAACGTTGGAGTTACTATAGAATGCACAAATAAGCGATGAAGAGAGCAGTGCTGCAGAATCCGTCATTAAAGAATTTCAAAGTGTTTCCCCTCCCAGATTTTCTGACGTAGGTCAAAACAGTTTGAACAGCAGAGAATTGATATGGGAGATCATCCACCATTCAATCTTCATCCAAGACGTCTACCGATTGCTAAACAGAAAGAGAGAAGAAAAACTAAACGGAAAGCAAGAAGATGATGTTATTGAGCCTTCAGCAAATCCTTTGGCCAATCAATCGTTCTGGTCAGAGAAAGAAGGTGGTTTAACTAAATTTTGCCGCCGGTTGAACGAGGTCACGAAGAAAGAGTCAATCTTGTTCTCGAACTGAGAAGATTGTAGACAATCTGGAAGTAAGCGGTTTTCGACATTTGATATTAGCGATTATTATTTGATACAGTGGATATTGGAGGGTGCAGATGCGACCTGGTTACCAAGGTAAGATGGCATTTACTCCGTGACAAGGACTTTGAAGTTCAAAATGATGCCCTTGGAATCATGTAATACACCGGCGGAACGTCTCGTGAAGACCATGTTGACAGGTCTTTCCTACGAAGCCTGTCTGATATACCGGGATGACAACATTTGATGAAAAACTTGAAGAACATTTAGAAAATATTAGAAAGCTGCTTCAGAAACTGAATTTCTTCCACATGTAAATTGTTAGACAGGACGCGAATTCTCTCAGACAAATCACCTCTGCCGAGGGTGGGTGTACGGATACAGACATGAGCAAATTCCTCATTAATCCTAACTGGTCTCATCGGATTGCTAAGAAGTTCTTTAGGGAGGTCTGGGCTCCGAGATGTTGGAATTATCAACTGTCAGCGGAATGACTTTCCTTCATCCTATTCGAGCTTAAGGTACAAGAGGAAGATTCCAACATGGAGTAAGTTCCGCACCGCCCCAAACTGTTTTGTCTTACGGCTATATATAGATCGAAATGTCCTGCCACGTAAGTACGCAGACTCCACCAAGTCAGTTATGGATTTAATGTTGCAGTATTCCAACTGGTCTTTCCTAAATTCTTCATCTCTCCATGGGTCTGGATCAGACGATATTGAAATTATAATTTTATGTGCGACAGGATTAACCAGCTCGTATTTCGCTACCACCCTGGAACAATATCAGCAGCTTTCTAGTAGGGTCTTCAAGACAAGGTGCCGCCGTTTCTGTTAACAATCTTTTAACATATCGGATAGTTATGTCATACTTCTTGAGTCTGTATCCGCCTGTCTATTTGGCCTTTGGGATTCTTAAAATTCAAGAGCAAGATCAACGATGCATGATCTGTGCGAAGCAAGAATTTTCTGCCGTATACGTAGCAATGGAAATGTTCTACGGCTTTAACTATGGCGAACAACTCTTTTCTGGTAGCACAGTAATTCCTCTTCGATTTATATAGACATTTGCTCCAGTGCGCCACAACTTTTTGATCGTTTATTTTTTGGGATAAAACACCGACACTCTCATTGCTCACATCCATGTCGAGAATAAATGGTTTATCGAGCTCAAGATAAGTTAGAATTGTTGCAGATGTTAAAACCTTTGGTAGGTTGTTAAACGCATCCTCACATTCTTTTGTCCACAAGAACTTTTGATTGCTCTCTATCAGTTTATGAAGGGGGTCTTGTGATGGAAGAAAATTTCTTCATAAATCTCCCATTGTAAGTGCAAAGCCCACACCTGACGGACATTTTTGGGGCGTCTCTACTCTTTAACTGCCGACACTTTGTCTGTATAAGAAGTACACACACGTTCAGAAGATGTGTTATGTCAGAGGTAAGTCACTTCCTGTCTGAACAATTTACATGTGGCAGGACTTCAGCTTTCAAAACTTTTCTTGTCAATGATGTCATACTGGTATAACAAACAGGCTTCGTAGGAAAGACCTCTCAGCACGGTCCCCATAAGGCGTTCGAATGTTACCGACGCCTAAAATAATCCAAAGAGTATCACCTTGAACTGTCAAAGTCTCGATCTGGCAGTAAATGCAGATGCAGTCTTTCTGATCTTATATCACCAGACTGCATCTCCACCTGCCAGTATCCAGTCCTTAACTTTCTAAAGCCGGCGGTACAACTGTTGCACCGCAAAATTTACTTGCTTTCAAGACGGCTATGGTACAGGTGTCGTACCAAGCTTTCTGTTTCCCATTTAGAGTAACTGCCTTTCTTTAGAATCTCTGGGGGGTCCAGTTCCCTGGTCAGAGCAGCTGCTGGCTATGCAATGTTTAACGTTTATTATCTGGTTGGCGACATTTTGGCGAAGACCGTACGTTTCGTCTCCCGCCAATGTACTTGAAAATAAAACAGATGATATCTCTCTTTCAAACATTAGAGATTTTTCTCGTGATTTCTGTGTAACTCGCGCTCTTATTCAGTTTTTATAATGGCTCCTCGTTTCAAAGGTCTCAATCAAGATGAAATTAATAACTTGATAAGAGATTTAGAAGAGGAAACTTTTGCTGATACAGATACATTGATTCTGTTTTAATCAATCTTTTAATGAAGATACAGTTGCCGATAATTTCAAAAGCAACGCTAGTAATTTATTTGAATGGAGACAGCCAACTGAGCATGACAAAGCTAACTTACTGACCTTTACTGGTAAACCTGGTATAAAGACTGAATTTTCGGGAACTCATCTTGCTGTTGATTTTTTTAAATTATACTTTTCAGATGAATTGTTTAAAATGTTAACCAGAGAAACTAATCGTTATGCTTCTCAAATCTTAGAGTTGCGGCCAGATATAAGCGGAAAACGAAAGCACGAAAGCGACTGGTCGCCAGTTACATCTGATGAGCTTCAGAAATTTCTTGGATTAGTCCTACTCATGGGACATATTGAAAAGGACAGCATTCGAGATTATTGGTCAAAGGATGATTTAACCGACACACCAATTTTTCGTAAGATAATGTCAAGAGACAGATTTTTAATGATTTTAATATTTTTGCATTTTGAAAACAATAAAGAAAAACCTGATAAAATTATGAATTATGACAGACTGTGGAAAATTCGAAACGTTTTTGATCATTTAAAAACAACTTATAAACAAGTTTATAGTTCCGCAGAAGAACTCGCGATAGACGAAATCATTGTGAAATTTAAAGGGCGAGTAATATTTCGACAGTATATCCCAAAGAAACGTAAGCAGTGGGGTATAAAATTATACAAGATCGCTGATAAAGAAGGTTACACCTACGATATGGAAGTTTACCTTGGGAAAGATAAATCTAAGGATCCCAATTTCTCAGCGTCTTATAATGTAGTTAAAGAAATGAGTGGCACTATCAGAGACAAAGGCCATAAATTATTTATGGACAATTTCTTTTCCTCGCCAGAACTTTTTGTTTATTTATTAAATGAAAATAAAATAAATTCATGTGGAACTATTCGTCCGAATAGGAAGCATTTCCCAAAAGATGTAAGCAGAGGAAAATTGAATAGAGGAGAAACCACTGTGCGTTTCACAAATGGGATGACAGCTCTACGCTGGAAAGATAAGCGTGACGTTTTCATGCTATCAAATATGCACAATCCAATGGTTATAGCCGATGATCAGACAAAACCCGATATCATAACATGTTACAACAAAAAAATGGGCTATGTTGATTTAAGCGATCGCATGGCCAATAGTTATACTTTTGGCAGAAGAACTTTGAAGTGGACGAAGAAACTATTTTTTCATCTACTTGACTTAACAGTGCTAAACGCGTACATTCTAAGTAAAATAAGCAATATCGAAAAGAATCACAAAGTTTTTGGAATGAATTTGATTAGAGAACTGATTTATTATTCTGATCTTCAAGCTCATACGCTGTCTCCTTCAAGTCGAAAAAAACAATGCAAGTGTATATGTTCCCATTTCCCTTTTGATACAAAGAAAAGACGAAGATGTGCTGTTTGTTCTGCAAAAGGTTTACAGCGTAGATCAACTGCCATATGTAAAGCATGTGATGTAGCACTCTGCATAAACTGTTTTGAAGCTTATCACACATCATTTCAGAAAACCAGTTAAAAAAATAGTAATAGTTAATTAAATGAAGGCAATCTTCCTATAATAGCAAAAACAAAACAAAAAATTACTAATCTTACATCAGAAAACAAAATCAGAATTTAATAGGGCATGTCTCTATTAAAGGCCTTTTTATAAGGGCCAAAAATTAAACAAAAAGAAACTACACTTAGATGATCACGACGAACATAACTTTGACTATACAGGGTGTTTATAAAGTCCCGGACCCATTATAATGTTTAATAACTCCTAAAATAATAAAGAGAGATTAAAATTAATAACATAAATGGTTCGATAGACTCAAAAAGTTTCATGACTATTGTCAATGAACTTCCACGTGTGCCCTCCTTCGTCGCACGGAGAATATCAAGTCGATATTCAATTGACTTAACATTGGAAATGAAGTCGGACCTCCAAGGTTAAAAAATTTAGATACAAGAAAATCGCTTTGTAGGCATCTTTAGGCCCCTAAATGCGAGGTTCTGTGTATGCGGTTTGAAATTCCGTCGAGCCGTTCCCGGGATATTGGAATCTTCTCCATGTCTCCCATTATTTGTCATTAGTGTAGACTCGAATACACACACATTGAACGTAGGGTGGTCGGACCCCCCAGGTCGAAAAAATTGACATAGAAGGAAATTGCTTTGTAGGCCAATTCCATAACATTGCGATAGTTGCCAAAAACAAAAGAGAGAAAAATGCAATTAATAAGCAGACGATATTTAGAAAAGTACAGACATTGAGACTGGAAAATGAAATTATCTGAAATTAACCACACGCGCAGACTATAGTTACAAAAGTAAAGATATTCAAACCTGAAAAAGAAAATATATAGGTTATTCCATCAATAAATGCCATAAGTTTGTTTATATCTTCGTTATTTTATGAGTTATTAAACATCAAAATGGGTCCGGGACTTTATAAACACCCTGTATATTGAATCACTGAATTTTTCATGTGTAAACAGCTCGGTTTAGATACCGGTGAATGAGCTATCTGAATAGTGCTTTTCGTAGTTTTCCCCATTAAAAATATGAATGTGAGCAAGTTCTTCTGTCAGAGTTCTTCACGAAACATCATTCTTCAGCAAATAGTACTACTATACTTAATTAAATAATCCGTCTGACGTTTAAGCTTCTTCCCTTAAGTCAGTAAATATGGGATTTAGTTACATCACTGTACTCAGTTGTTATGTATATAAGACTATTGACGATTTCGTTTGGTAATAGATAGTTCAATATAGGTTCAATGCAAGCGAATAAACAGGCTCCATTGGCTTTGCCCCCCCTATGTGTAACATGATTATAAAACGCTTTCTCTCCAAATGTCCTAGTCTAAGGCTAAGGTTACATTAATTAATTCAGAAAAGCAACTCGAGAGCTATCTCTCTATGGGTAGAGATGTGATCATGGGAAACTGTCTCGTATTCAAATAATACATTAAGAAAGCCCAGGTGGAACTACCAGTGATTTGACCGCTCCTTCACCTAGTGGATTCCTCCATGAAGGCATCCCTATTTTCAGGCATTTTCAAGTATTTTCGCCCTCCTTTCATGGTAAGCAGACTTGGCGCGTATTTCGAGTGATCCAGATTCAAATCCCGGAGAAAGCACTGTTCATTTTTTCTTGTCTTCTGCTTCAAAAAATAACCTAATGACTCTACAGTGGCGCACGAACTAAAGGGTAGTGGATGATGATTCTTCACCACCACGATTTGGCGATTGGGTTCCCTAATCCCTTGTCGCCCTTTAAAAGGGGGACTATATCTGGTATTTTCTCCCTCCTTCCAGCATGGCTTCGCAGTGTAATGGTCAGCATACTCGGCACGCATTTCGAGAGGTTCGGGTTCGAGTCCCGAGGAAGGCATTGTTCATTATTCCAGCATCAAAATAACCTAATGACTCTAAAAACTAATCATAGCTTGCTTTGTCAAAATCGAGTAAGCAATAAGCATTTCTTCGTTATAATAAACCCCATAAATAAATAAAAATGTTTTTCACCTGGCTAATAACATTCATTGTCAGATGCATATATTTTTATGTTATGTTTCAAATTTCAGAGACCTTGTGCTCTGTTCGAGATTTAATGTTTCTAACGCTCCTTTTACAAAGTAGGCAAAACTACTTTTTTAGGGCCTGTTTTACACTTGAGGCTTAAATCTAATAAGATGTTACTTTGGTCTTTCTTGCTGCCGAGACAGATCATAAAACTGTTCAGCAGTGTTAACTGCGATCTATTATGCATGCAATTTTCTCTCATTTATCCTTTTGTGATTTTCATTCATTGTTAAGTAAATAAAATGGAAAAATTCATATGTAACAAGCCTGTTCTCCGAGATTTGATTGATCTGATTTGATTCGTTCACTGGATTACACAAAAGCCCTCGACAGCTATCTGTATAAGAGGAGGGATGCCTTCGTCGAGGACTTGCTGAGTAAAGCTGGCTTATAGCGACGTTACGACAAAAACCATGAAAAGGCCCATGAAGAAAACCTGTTCGCTGTGATTCGAACCTGAGAAAACTACCAGTGTTCAGCCAATTTAGCGCTTGCCGCTGGTAGGCCCGTAAAAAATAGATTATGAAAAATTATTGAAATAACCAATTAATTTATTTAACAAATTTTTTACAAATTTAATTTTCTAATCTATGTTTATCATTTGTTGGCACGACGTAAATTAGATTTTTTAGATGATTGGTTGTGAATAAACTACTATATTGTAGTTTTCTCCAATGTTTCATATTACGGTTTTACATGGAATTTTCGATGTTTCATTTTACAGTTTTACATGGAATTACAACACTTTGGAGTTATTTCTCATGCATTTATTTTGCTCCGTTCATCATTCTGATTCTTTACACATTAACAAAAAGATACACAAGAGGATACTTTATGAAAAATTTGTCAGAAACAATTTTCTTAATTTTGCTTTGAAAATATTCCTGGGTAATTGTTTTGATCACTGAAAGAAATTTAAAAAAACATATTTCCTACACTGTAAATGTCAACACCCTTTTGAAAGTATGAAAAATTAATATTTTTTAAATAAATTAGAAAATTTGTTATGTAGAACATATGTATATCCATTTCATTTAAAATCAAGGAAAAATCAAACTTTGGATATAACGATGGTTTTGAACGAAATCCGCCTATGAAAGAAAATTGACGTAGAATTCTTTATAAACATTTAAAACTGTTCTGAAAAGTACTTTTGATAAATTTATATTTTCTAAAATTTTAAATCATACCTTAAAATTCTCTTCAACAAATATTAAAAAGACGCCTAAAAGTGCTTTCTCTCTTTCAACGGATACCACGAAAATGCAAAGATTTAAGAAATTATCTCATCAGACTTCACTTCACACTGCAGATATAAAATGGATTGCATATACGGGTATTCGGAGAATTTTTTCCCTACTAACGTAAACAAAATCCAATTTTATAAAGAAATTCTGTCTACAGATATACCTACCTCCTCTGCCCGATAGTCCAAAGTAATATTTGTTAAAGTTAAATAATCAAACACAACTAATATATTTCTGATTTTCTTTTTTATATTACAATAACGGAATTATTAAAAAAAACCACCAGTTTTAAAGTTTTATTATTGCTATAAGTTCATCTCAAAATATAATAGTAATGAATTATATTCTAATCATCTAATAGTAATGAATTTATTAATGAATTCATTATTATTATTTCATTACATTATTCATTACTGTTATTTTATTAATGAAAATAAATTATCAAATATTGCATTCCGACCTGCAGGCATATAAAGCTAGTTCAAATTTGTTATATTTTGTCATATTCTGTGTTCTCTTTTCTTAATTTCTAGTAAAAACAAAGGGCAAAAAATTCACAAATTATTACTGAGATTGATCAGAAATAGTAAAACATTTTATACATTTTGCTCTTAATAAATAAATGTAGTTTAGTTTAAATTAAATCAAAATAAATCCCGGAAAAGTCGCAAATATAGTAACCTATTCTAGACTATTGTCCAGCGTGTGACAAACATGTAAATTTTACTGCATGTATGGAGGGGACAAATGGCCACCCTAACGACTTTTCTCATTAGGGAACAGTAAAGGAGGGGGAAAAACTGTTTTGGATTGCGCCGTCCTAAAGGTTATATTATGAGAATTTTAGCCCGGTTTTAGAAGGTTAAATCAAGCATCAAAAACCATATATGCCATACATTTCAGAATGTTTTTGAATGATGGAATAGGAATATTTCTCTTCGAAAAATACAAAAACATATCCTTCAATCCACAGCTTATTTACATGCAATATTTCAAAAGAATAAATTTTTAAATTGCAGACGATATTTTTCATTTCAAATAATTAGCTGTTGCCAAAAACTTTTACTTCAAAACGTTTGCATTTTTGAATTCTTTATTGAAATTGTTCTACAAATGCATAAACACCTGTATAAATCAGAAATTTGTGAAATGAAATTATTTTTTCTGCAAACTGACACTAATCTAAAATTATCGCAGAATTTGGTATTTAGCCAAACTTTTATGAAGAGAATCAATTTCTTCCAGAAAAGTCCAATTTCATATCAAAATAGTATGCTATAGTGATATGATACATAAGTCTAACATTTACTCTAACTCACCTCTATGAAACATGAAAAATGTAATTAAAAATTGTTATAATTTTGTCTATTACTGAAATGATTATACAGTTGGGTTTTCTTCCCCCCTCTGACATTTTTTTTTAAGTACTGTATATATGAATTACTTACCTAGGGATACATCACTCGTAGAAAAGTTTCAAGAAAATTTAACTTACGATTTGCTATACATTATACAAAACAACTACAGTTTTGTTTTCCATTCACAAAACAAAACTAAGAAGGAAACTATTAATGTTTTATAACTGCAAATTCTTTTCTTAAGAATAATGCCAACTTTATTCAGTCCATTTATTGGTACATTGAAATTATATGTCTATTTGTAATATACATGTCCAATGAGGTAAAAAATAGCTTACATATACAGTTTTCTGCAAAAATGAACTTTTTCAAAATTATTAAAATTGTTAAAACATTCAGAAGGAGAAAACAGCTTTAAGTCACAATTTAATTGCCCTTTTTTATACATACAGTGAGTACAACGATAACAAAGAGTCACATTATTTTATGTCTTTTGTGTTTCTGTACAGATGTCTGGGCCTTTGATGGCCATTTTGTATTTTTCATAGTGCATAACTTGCATATGATTAAAAGCACAAAATGTGGAAGTAAAACTAAAGGCAATGCAAAATATCAGTGCCTGCTTTTCTTAGATTTGTGTTTCCTAATTGGAGGTGATTCTGGAGACAGACGTCTCTTATGTGGAGACTTTGATCTTGAGCGCCGTGAACGTTTTGGGCTGCGACTCCTTGACCTGAAAAAGAAAAACTTATTACTTCTGGAAGATTTCACATCATAATAATATTTCTATGTAATCTGCTTTTTGCCTTCACATGGCAGAAATTTCGTTTTGTAATTAAATATTTTTTCAAACAAGCACATTATTCTCCAAAATAAAGTACTTCATTTAAATTTAATCACTCATGCACCTTAATACAAATACAATGCTATATAATCACAGTAATGAATATACATAAAAGTAAAGCACACAAAAAAAGGAAATATTCAATGTGGCATGCATAGTGACTCAGACATAATGAAGAATTTTAAAC
Organism: Stegodyphus mimosarum; assembly: GCA_000611955.2. NCBI lineage: Eukaryota > Metazoa > Arthropoda > Arachnida > Araneae > Eresidae > Stegodyphus > Stegodyphus mimosarum. The sequence continues at coordinate 338,279 of KK119128.1, forward strand.
CACACATCTACTGCAACACCAACCAGCACTTGAATTAAAAAGAGACTGACAGATCAGTTTTGGAACCAAGAGTAAATAGCCATTGCACAAACAAGGGTCTGACATATTGGATTCCAAGCCACAAGTGCACTTTTTGTTTAGAGGTATAATATTTGGTTTCTATACAACAAACCTCAGTTAGCATCCTTGAAGTCAATTAGGCAACTGCAAGATCACAAAAGCAGCAAACTACCATTATCTCTGTCAGATAGTGCCGAGCAATATCTCATCTTCACGTGACAGTGAAAGATCACAGTAGTTTAAGTTGCCTATGTTGTGATGTTTTACTATCATTCCCAAATGCTTCCAATATTTATCAGTCTGTCACTTAATCTGTATATAATGTTAGCATCAGGATGATGGTGAGACACATAGTAATGAACTTATACCTTGCAGTTTATAATGTATTAACATTAAACTGACTGAAGATAAAGTTTATGTTGTAGCATTCATGAACAGAACATAACATCATGAAAATTTGCTGTCATCTCGTATCTACCATTTTCTACCTTTATGCACCAGAGAGAAAGATGGCTGTTAATAAATAATGCTCTATTACTTACAACATAAATTTTCTCCTTCAAGGATATGCATATATTTTATTTTCAATCTATTGTGCAGTTTCTCATGTTCCCAATATAGCTTACTTTCTCTACAACAAATATGATATC
>KK119128.1:346188-369247 GCA_000611955.2 Stegodyphus mimosarum
ATACACTCATTCCAAAATTATGTTTACATGCATAAATTCACGGATTTCTGAGAGACTATGACTTATAATTTAATGAATTTTCGTGGAATCATACATAACATGATAACACATAAATGCACAAGAAAAAATTGAAGATCACCTCATGCTATAAAACTGTAGCATGAAACAATAAAAATGGTAATAAAGTTAAGAAAAAAAGGAATGATTCAGAAAAAGAATTAAGTCTTACGAATTTAATATGAAATATGATCTCCCCTGACTTGTACACACATATCAAACGTGTTTTAAGGCTGGAAATAATGTTGTTAACCACAGTTTGGGGAATTAATCTCCACTCTTCCAGCAATGCCGTCTTCAGAGCATTTACATCTCTAGGAGGAGGATGTATACATGCAATTGCTCTTCCAAGGTAGTCCCATAAGTTCTCTATCGGGTTAAGATCAGGAGAGTTTGGTGGCCAAGGTATTCGCTTAATGTCTTCACTTTCAAGGAATTCATCAACGAGGTTTGCTCGGTGGGGACGGGCATTATCATCCATAAATAAAAAGTCAGGTCCATATGCACAACTGAAAAGTCTTACATAAGGATCTAAGACCTCATCCCGATATATCTGGTTTGTCACAGATCCGCTGCTGAACACATGTAGGGGCGTACGTCCATCGTTCATTATTCCACCCCATACCATCACACCTCCACTACCGAAACGGTCACGTTCCACAATGTTCGAGGGATCATTTCGTGTTCCTGACTCCCTCCAGATGTAAACACGTTTAGAATCACCAGTTAAACTAAACTGCGACTCATCAGTAAAGAGAACATGGGACCATTGATGTTCAGTCCAGTTTTGATGTTCTTTACACCAATTAAAGCGATCCCTCTTTTTCTGTGAAGACAGTAAAACACATACCCTTGGCTTTCTGGCATAAAGGCCTTTTTCATTAAGCCTTCTGTATATTGTTTGCCGTGATGCAACAGTTCCAGTGGCGGCTGCAAGCTCTGAACTTAACTGGCGAGCAGTAGCCTTTCTGTTACGACGGGCAGTTAATGCCAGATACCGATCTTCAGAAGCAGTTGTCATTCGTTTCCGACCTTGTCCAGGCCTCCTTACAACACTTCCATCATTTTGAAACTGTTTCCATAGCTTAGAGACTGTCTGTCTTGAAATATTCAGACATGTGGCTGTTTCCATGATTGACTGCCCTGCTTCTAAACGGCCGATAATTCGCCACTTTACAGATTCTTCCAAATGATACTTCGAAGCCATAACAAACCGCTTTGAGTCCCTACACACTGAAATCAAACGCTATGTTGCAGAAATTCACTCAAATATTCAGTTTGCGCAAAGCGCTTGATTCACCCTTGGATGACGTAACGCCTAGATTTGCATATCACAAACCGTTTGATTACTTTTGATTGGATAATGCTAATTAGGCTTGGTTTTCACACATTCCCTGCAAATACGGATCACACTGATTCGATATTTCATTGAATATCATCATTTTTGGGTATGTAAAGATAATTTTGGACACGAGTGTATAATTTGTTACAGATATCACAAAAAATATAACTCTATTCAATAAATATTCACAAAAAATGCATATCACAAAAACTAACCGTATATCCCTTTCGCGACGAGTTTTTTTTTTTACAACAGAACAATTTTGGTTGCATAAACTATGAGTAGGGCACACTAGAATGCTAAAACTAAGATGTTATATTTTTAGGAAAATTTTAAACACTGATTTAGGACTGGGACATATGTGTCCCATCAGTCCTGACCAGTGGGACATATGTGTCCCAGTGGTCTTCAATGAGTAATTTTGTAAAGGAAACCAATGAATTTCTAGTCATAAAAATTTAATTATGAATGGTATGGTTTGAAACAATCAATGCACAATGGGACATTACACATAGTGCAAATTATTTTAGTGCGCGATTCCTTTTTTTGTTGTGCACATTTACGGCACTGCCGTCGAGTGTTTGTTGTTACTGGCAGATGGTCACCAACATTGAGTAAACTTCGTGATGCTTTGGAAGGGCGTCCAGTTCCTCTACGGCGTTGATACTGTGCGTTGAACTTTCCGGACGTCATCAAGGCTTCTGCAAGAGGTACAATGAAATCAAGAAGTGGGATTTTTCGATGTTACTCAAATTCCTTTTTGCTTCCATCTTTCATAGTGCAATTTACTTTTGCGTATTTAGCTTCGTGGCAATTACTTAGCATCATCACTTCCTTTGAATCAAGCCACCTCGCACACATTGTTCCATTTTTAGTTACAAGAAACTCAGCCTCCCCCCTTTTGCTTAGTTTTGTTGTAAAATTAGGAACATCTTTGCGTGTCTTGATGCACATACCAACAGCAGGAAATTTCAGGGTTTCCATCAGATGCACGCTTGTAAAAAAGTGGTCAAATGCAAGCATCACATCTTTTCCTTGGATTGTCTCCGTTAGCTTTGATACTACCTGTTCCCCGAGTGTGCCTTGAACTTCACCCGTTTCTTTTCCGGAATAAATGTTCATGCCATATACATATCCTGTTTTTAAATCACATCGCTGCCAAATTTTTATCCCTCTTTTCCCAGGTTTCATTGGCATATATTGTTTCAGGGATGAACGTCCCTTGAATTTCGCCATTGATTCATCAATAGATTGATATGAGCTTTCACTTCGGCACTGTTTGAAGGTTTGTTTCAGGCACGAAACAACCTCGTCAATATAATATGTTTTACTTGCATTTTCTGGCTTTTCTGGTTCAGCAAAATATAGTTTCGACAACAACGCTTTACATCTGTCTCTTGAAATAGCATTTTTTATTGCTACGTTTCCCAGAGAAGGATTAGATGACCAATAATGAGAGAATTTTGGCACCCTATTGTAGGACATGACAAGCATGCATCCAAGGACAAGCATAATTTCAGATGGGTCTGTAGGGTGAATTGTTTGTCCTAACTTTTCGAGTCGTTGGTTTGTGCATTGAGCGATCCAAATCATAAGACTTTTTGGAAATATCTTTAGAAAAACGTCCAATTCGGTAGATGAACGATTTAAATTAAATAACAAAGTAGGCGATGACTCTGCTGGAATTGTCATTCGAGGTTGGAAAGTTGAATCTGCATGAAACCATAAGATTGGCCTGCAGCCTGAAGCATTATCTGATGATATCTCATCAACCGATGAAAGTGATGCCGTATCAGTATCACTCAAAGCATCGCCGTTCTTTGTATTTTGGGGGATGGTATCATGATCTATATCCATTTCACACTCGTCTGAATCGGATGAGTACTGCAAATTGTGTGCTGGATCTTGAAAATCGGGATCGTCTATTTCATCATCCAAATCAGTATCTTCGTCATCTGACTCTTCTAAAATTTTTTTTATTTCTTCATCAGTAAGTCCCCGTCGTCGTGTCATTTTAGATTTAATTAATTTGTGCCTAAATATAAAATAATAAGCAACTATTTCAAAAGTAACCGAAAAATATAATAGCAAGAGAAATGATCACATAGGACTGTTGGGACAATGTGTTCCCACCATCCAAGACGAGAGGGACATATACGTCCCGATAATAAAAACGTAAGTAAAACTTTGCCACTTACCAGTTTGTTAGAAATAATCCACTTCGTGAGTAACTTATCTGGCCTTAGATTACTAAATCAATAAAAATTTAATCGAAAATAGGCGGTATTTTCCAAAAATAAGTTATTTACGTTCGTACAGTATGGAATGAGCTGCTACAACACTTCAAAAACGCGGGAATAGCATTATGTACGGTAGTGCCATCTATGTTCTATGAATGAAAATATTTTCAAAAACATTGGCAGGACTGGTGGGAAAGTCTCTCATTACACAGAGAAGCGTTTCTGTCCCAAAAGATTTTTTTGAAATTTGCTTGGGACGTATGTGTCCCGTTAGGTGCGAAAGGGATATATACAGTTTTGCCTAATCAATTTAGAGAAAAATTAATCACACAGACATATACATTAAATGTTAAAGAAACTAATATTATGCAACAGAAACCGGCACAGCACGAATAAATTTGCAGGATTTTAATTTTGAAAATTGCAATAAATTTCCTTTTCAGCCATAGACATGGAAATGAAGAAAAAGATAAATATACTTATATACCGACAACAGAAAAATTCAAGAAATTTCTAGGTAAATTATCGAAAACAAAGCCACTGACACAATCTAATAACGAAACACAAACTAAGAGACTAATTCTTGAATAGCTGATGGTAGAGAGTATCAGAAAATGAGATCATTAATCATAAATGAAAGAATTTCACAGATATTACACACTTCCAGAAAATCTAATTCAGTAATGAAAGAGACTTTTTTTAAAAATAATTTTTGCTGCTAAGAAATGGGAAATGTGACAACCAAATGTGGCAACCAACAATGGGCAATGAAGGATTATGATTTTTTCCCTTTCCCAAACTAAAATCTTGTGGTTTTTAGAACAAAATTTCAAAGCCTTCTACATCAGTGTAAAAGCATAAACATCAAATTTTATCATCATCCAAATTTCTTAACCAGACAAACCCTGCCTACTTTTCAATACTAATTCTCACAAATCTATCACAGTTTATTATATTTTGTATGGCATACTGAAACAGATGATATTATTTCAAATCTTCCAATGAATTCATAATTTCTGGATTACTTTCCACCTTTAAATTTTGTTACAGTGCAATAAAAGCCCAACTATTTGGCACTCAGCTAACTAGAACCCTCCTGTAACTAGTATATTTAGAGTTTTAGAGCACCCCGTCTCAAAAGAGTAAGACTTGTACAGACATTAAAAGCCTGTATAGAACACTACTGTGATTTAGTGCCAATAACGTGCAAGTGTAGTGTCATAACACAATCACAAAATCTTTGTCTTGATTCCATGTGAGCCAGATAAATTCTCGATAAGCCAGTTTAGTTTTTGTAAACAAGGCCACAAGTTAACTACTATTTATATGTTTTCCCCTTACATCATCCCCCCAAAAGATTATGCTTAAATCTGGGACTAGCCTCCTGCAGAACAGCACACAGTGGAGTTTTTTCAAAGTCACATGATCGAGAAAATGTGTGTTAATAGGCGTGAAATTGGACTTAGTTGAAAACTGATAAACCGTGCTAATGCAATGTGAAAAACTGTGATAAGCAATTTTTTTTTATATGCTAAGTCAGTAACTATTACCTATTGATTGTCTAACTAAATAATCAACAATCTGTACCTTTAAACTACTGCAAGAATCACTGGTTCAACACATTCGCCAATTTTCCTGTTCAATAAGATTACATAATTGGATAAGATACTTTACTTTCTCATGTTTAAGCCGTATGATATATGTCGGCTCTTATGACTGAAATGCATTCCCCCTGAAATTTTACATAATTTTAAATGTAGGCATTTGATATTCAAATCAATCCTAAATATGATGACTGTTTTTATAATTTTAGATTGAAAACTTTTCCCATTCATCTGAAGTGCCGAATAACAATTTTATATACTGAAATATACATAATTTTCACATATCCAGTAATTCATAATCTTTCTGGATAAACAAGCTTTTACCATATACACACAGCTTACAATTATAATCATAACAAAATGGCAAATCAGGAAAAGTTTACAAAAGAATGGGGACAACATATTCTAGGGAGGTAGAAATCGGTATTAATTAATTTTTTAAGTTAAATCTTCTTCATAAAATTAGCAAAACAGAAATCCTTTTAGAATGCCAGATTTATTAAAAATATTCCATTGCTCTAGTATAGTAAAACAAAATCCTACAATTCAAATACAGCAAATATTGAAAAAGTACTCCATTTTATAAAATTATATAAAACAAAGATTACATCAAAGATAAAAACTTTTATGAATATTTATACAAAAATGACAAACTGCAATGCAAATTATAATTTGAAACAAAGTAAACTCCTGATTAAACCAGGGGTAATTTTAGGATGACATCCATGTTTATCCCAAAATCACAGTTAATCCAGCAGCAATTAAAAAATAACAATAATAAAAATAAGAAAGAAAAATAATGTTATAATGAACAAATAGTGCTATTAACAATTTACCATTACTTTAAGCAGTTTAATTTACACAATAAATCTGGTTGAGTTCATTACATCTGCATCAAATGAAAACAAAGCAATAATAATAATAATAATAATAGTAACTAAAAAAAAAAGAGAGTTGACGCTAAGTAAATAAATGGGAATAAAATAAAAAATTTAAATTCTGAAAGCTTTCAGATATCACAAAATAATTTTAAAATGAGCATATCTTTAGAACTTCCGATACACAGTCTCACGCACTGCAGATAAAAACATTTTTCCCCCCCATAGTGTTGCCATTCCTCACTTTGAAATCGTTAAGTTTGTTTATCAAAAACTCTTTAATGCCTGACAAAATATGAAATAGATAATTAAAACAAATTCCAAATTTGGGCTTCCAGATGCCCATATTTGGGAGGAGATGTACGTTATTCAAAATCCGACGGCTCAAGGTACCATTGTTTCATCACAATGCGAGAAACATACATACATTTATGCAGATTCTTCATTATTTAATTTCTTTAAATATAATATAGGGCTGTAATATTTGGCTGCAACAGTTTGAAAAGTGAATCAACACAAAATGCCAAAGCTAAATTAATAGCTTTTCTGGGTAATGCCCTTTGGGCTAAAAAGAAATTTTGCTTACATTACTCTGGTATTTTTCCTGTATACTTTATTTTTGCAATTTAGTAATTTATTTTTAATTGACAGTTTAGCAGTATATATATATATATATATATATATTCTAGATTATGTACAATTAATATATGCTGGGGTCAAAAACAATACTAAATATTGTGAAATCACCTACTTTTGCTGCTATTTTTTCTTGTATTTTTTGCTTTTCTTTCTTCAATCCCACTGAAAAATTGCCTTATTCTGATTGCTTATGATTGTAATTTTCTATCATTTTGCAACAAGGCTAAGTTCATCTGTATCTAGGTTACTCGGGAGTTGATTGTGATTATAATTCAGTTTTAAAATTAAAAACACAACAAATTTTCTGCAAAATCTTATATAGACTATAAACTTACTGGCCATCAATATCATCTATCTGTTCTTGATCATCATTTTGTTCAAGAAGATCCCATTTAGAAGTGGTTATTGCTAAAAAAAGAAATACATATTTCAGATAAATATTTCATTTTGAAATATAAGCTTTAATATCTAAGAGACATTATTTTATGAACGAACACACACACAAACACAAACACACTACTACAGTTTTTATCTGCCATATATAGCTGTTGGCAAATTTAAACGATATTTATCCTCTGTAATAGCTGCAATGGATGTTACAGTGGTCTGCAAAAGCTGACTGCCAATCTGAAACTCCATTCCAAGGCTCAGATGAAACTGTGTTGCCTTCCCCTTCCCTTATTTATGGTAAACAATTGGGTCACTTTCTGTGATGCACCTAGGGCAATATTATCAATGATGAGATATCACCCTGAAAAATGGAATATATTGAGGCTTAAGGACAAGACCAAACTCATTCTTTTAAAGAACAAGACAAAACACAAAAGTTTGGTCACAAAAGGAAGACCTATGTTTACTGGCTAAAAAATCACACAACTTTTCACATGACCCACGATACAATAAAAATAAAAGTAATAATTGACATACATACTGTTGCATGAATAAACCTAGTATCATCAGGGACCTTCCACCTAAGATCTCCTGTAGAGCTGCCCTTGAGTCACAGAAGACGAAAATTCCTCTTGCTTGCTCAGAAATGGGAAAGGATCTATATATGTTACGTGCCTCCGCTATTGCCAGAAGCTCCAAGTGAAATTAAGAGACTATTGCTCCAGCACCAGTTTTGTGTTGGTAAGCACTATCACTTGGGGAAGTCAGAAATACTCCAGAAGCTCCATTAGTCATTGTCTCATAGATGAACCATCTGTATAAGTATATACAAAGTCTTCTTTTGGATACTGTTCAATGGTGCTGAATCCTTTCACTTTAACCATATCAATCAATTCCTTTATGCTGCATGGCTCTAGTAGGTTGAGTACTACAGTTAATAAGAAGCTTGGAAGGAAATGTTGGCTCTTGGAAGATGGAAAATTTGTTGTGACTGAGGCCGAGAAGTGCTCTAATATCTTTCTCAAATTGCATAGGATATTACCTTCCAATATAGCGCTGCCATTAAAGTTTTCAAAGGTTTTTTAGTGATATGTTCTCATACACAGTTGCTTGTAAATTTTATTACATTATACTGTCTTCTTTTTCCGAGGCCTCATTTATGAATTACTTTAAATTATTGATAAAAAACACTTCACTGGTAATGGGTTTTTGTGCCCTTTGCCATGACACTTTCTATTTTCCTAAGACTGTCCTGGATACACGAGCCAAAATGAGAGAAGCATACTCCATGATCAGCCTGCGAGGTGCATAAATTAGTGATATGTATATTGTTCTAAGTATTCCAGGAAAAGCTCCCCACTTTGTTCGACAAAGATTCTTAAACTTTTCAAAGCTCTGCCAGCACAGGTTTTGACATGCTCAGTGAATCTCAATTCTGCACCTAAGGTGATTCCCCAGTATTTTGGGCATGACATCCTCATTATATATTTGCCTTTAATGCAATTTTAAATTTATTAGATTTCTGTGCTTCCTATCTGTTGAAAAGACACATAGAATGATCTTTTGAGCACTAATCTTGAGTCCAAACTCTGCATCCACCTTACGATCTCATTTAAGGATTTCTGGAACACTGTTTCAGATTCATGAATATCTTAACTGGAGTGCCAGATCATGAAGTCATCTGCGTGGCAGGCTACTTTAGTGTCTTTGTCATGGTCAGGGTGAATGTTGCTCACATATAAAAGGAAGAGAAGAATGCTCAAAACAGAACTTTATTATTAACTTTATTTTTTACTTGCCAACCCACGACATTCAAAATCAGGAGAAATTTCTCAATGACAAAAAGATGTTTTAAATAATAAATATATGTAGAAAGAAAACATATTTTTTAATAATGAATTAACTATAAATATTAATTAATAAATATCTGAAACTTCAGCTATTATTTCTTAAATTGAAATAATGCAAAAATACTTACATGAAAAATAAGTTTTATTATTTGTACCTTCTAATAACAAAAAAATAATCAGCTTCCCTAATCATTAAATAAAACTTTACGCAGTTCACTAATCACTGAATGATGACAAAATGAAATGTACAAAAAAAAAAAAAAAAAAAATTTTTTTTAACCCCAAAAAAAAAAAAAGAGAAAAACATAAATATTAGTTCTTCACAAGATAAACTTACAATAATTGGAAAATGTGTCTGTTGCCAAGCGATTTTTTTTTAAATATAATTTTGGGAAAGCTTTGCTTATATTTTGTAGTATTATTTTGAGAATTACCAATTAAATTGCTCACAGGGGCAGAAATTACTTTTTCTCATACTTATTTTTAACAGTGGAAGTAATAACTATATCTCCATTTACTTAAGGTATTTTATAACTTTCAACAGAGCCTTTTAACTCTAGAAACATTTACTTCTTTCTTAAAAAATGTAAGAAATTGGTTCCACTGGTCAAGGATTCTAAATAAGCATTTCTCTAAAGATAACCAGTGTGTACATACATATTTCAGATTTTTTTAATTTTAGTATTATGCAGCTGTTGGAATTATTTCAATTTTTACTTTCTTTTAGCAATCTATGATAATAATAAATATCAACAATGTGTCCATCCACACTTTTTGGCAAAGAAGATGACCCCTTTTCAACTGCTAAATTTAAGAGATGACAGGTGCATTTCATAATTTGCAAATGCAAATTTTCTTTTTTTAAGATGCTTGCAACATCAGTCTTCAAGCCTACCATTCCCAATGTATTGTCGGCATTAAGTGCCCATCAATTATCATGAAGAATTGCCCTTTCTTTTGAAGTTCTAATAATTAGCTGTGCTATATATTAAAGCCTGCCAAATCTCCTTCTAAAGTGGGGATAGAAAGTAAACTACACCCAGTTTCTGAAGACTCTGGATTGGGTGGGGGAGAAAGAAAGAAGAAAATGAAGAAGAAACAATGACTAGATACAGTTTTGCATCAGTATTATTGCTTCCATCTGTAGAGAGGTAGAATGGAATTGTTTTAATGCAATCAATAACTGAATATTTATTTTTCTTACTAATTTCTTGAACCCATTTCTTCTACAATTGCAGCCGTTTTTGTCCTTGTGCTTAAGTATTTCTTAGCTATTTTACAACCGGGAAACATTTTTCTAAAAAGGCTGCATCATTATCCGAGGCATTCAGTGGCAGGTTGTGCTCCAGTAAAAAGCAGAGAACATGCATTCTGCATTAATGACTTTTTTGGTCTTTTGAAAGAAAAATTTTTTTCATGTTTTTTCAATACAATTCCTGTTGTCCTAGTGTTTTTGTGTTCACACATGTTTGAGAGCACCAGCCCTTGCACTGTGTGAAATCAACAAATCGCAATGACAAGGGGTACACATCAGAAATGTATTATATTTGCTTGATGAAATAATAGAAGGAAAGTGAACTGTGTATGAATTTTGAAAAGTAAATGAGTATTTTTTAGCTTTTTCACAGACATAAGTACAACAAAAGATAGTAATTTCTTAAACTATTTCTCAAAAGCATGTGACACAGTGCTCTGAGGCGAGACAAATGGAATAATAAATCACAATCTTACTTTGAGAGCTTTGTTTAATATATGCCAGATGACATGCAGTGGTGCTTGATGCTCACTGGAGAACAGGAATACAGTGTTTTTGGATACATATGTTCTCAATCACAAAGCAGAAGCATAATACAACGTTTCACTGATGAAACGATTTCAGTTTTTTTTAACATGTACCCCAGAGTAAAACCAAGTGCTTTCAGAAAAATCACCTTTTTGGGTGCAAATAATGAAGCATTAAGCCAACCAACATAAAATCATGAGGAATTTTACAAATAACAAAACGTCAAGAGAATGTAAATTGAGTTTGCAGGAGTATGGTTTAAGATCAGGAGTCTCTGCCTAAATCAGAAGAATCAGAAACTCTGTAATCATAACTCAATCAGCTAGTTTTTTAAAGAAGGTTATATGTTAATTGCCATTTTTCTTTTCCTTAAAAATATTAAAATTTAAGACTTTTTTGGATAGCAAGCAGAAACTATTTCTGAAATTGCGAGACTGGGTTTACTGGTGCACATATTCAAAACACTGAAAGACAGAGCAGTTTAGTAAAATAGTGCATTTGAAAATGACACAAAATTTGTATTTAAATGAAATGATGTGGCACTGAGTTCATTTTACATGCCATTAGAGAAAATTTGACTACTAAAATGATTGGTGCTAGTTTCAATGAAACTGTCTGCCATATAATCTCAAAGCTTGAGTTTTATTTACTTATTTTGTGGTAACTGTAATCTTGATTCCTATGCTATATCTAAACTTGTATGTGTTGATTACCTATTTAAATGAAGCTTGATGTTTAATTATCTAACTGCATATACAGCTATCTTGCTAGATTGAAAGAAATTTCAAACTTATACCAGAAAATGATTGGCACATGTTTTGTGTGATCTTTGCCAACTTTTACAGTCTATGGGAAAATATACAAGCACTAAAAACTGGAAATATATATATATATAATTAATATATACCTTGAGCTTCAACTGTCTCAGGATCAACAGTTTCCCATTTGGAAGGTTTAAATTTAGAAGATATATCTTTAGTTTCTTTTGGAGGTGGTATATCTTCCATTGGTTGACCATCTAAATCATCATTCACTGAAAAACAATAAAGTAATTCCCCCATGTAATTTTAATAGATGCTTTTATAATAAATTATTATAATACATATGATAAAATCAAATACAGCTGATTCTTTCTGAAATTTCAAACTTTTTGCTTTTCTCTACAATTATAAATCACAGGCATTTCTTATTCAAAGCATTAATATATTTCCCGATTACTTTACAAAATGCATCCTACGCATTGCTTAAAAATTTGACCAAACGCAGTTCCTCCTCTCAGAAATAAGAAAGTCTTGAGTGCATAGCAGTAAATTTGCAGAAAAATTAATGTATTTGCAAAAATTAATTAATTTTATTGTGATCCTGCAAATTTACTGCTTTGCTATAATTTCAGAGATTAAATAGAGCCTCCAGAGACCTGCAAATTTTCTCCCTTTATGCCACTTTTTACTGCTTATCATTTGCGACATTAAAGTTAACACTTACTTGTGCCATTAAATTTTCAATCCTAATAAAATTCAACATTAGAAAGAAAACTGAATTAGAATGTGCAAATCCCAAGTTAAACAAAAAATTGCAAAGTACAAAAAGCATGAATAGAAAACTGCAGAATAGTTAATACTTTTAGTTACATGCTCTGATTGCTTTTTGAATATATGATCAAGTTGCAAAGTTCCTACAATCCATTTCATTTAGTTGTTTAAAAAATTAAGAAGACAAATAAATTTAGCAATTCTATTTTTTCAGAATTTTGTAATAAACCTTCTCTTTATTTATTCCTGCAAACACATTTTTTAGAATTAAATAATAAAGTAAGAACTATTATTAATTTATCAAATAACCTGCTAATAAATCTTAGGCTAAGTGACTTAGTGCTAAATTTTACACTTAAAATAAGGAGAAAAAAACATACATGGTACACCATCAATATCCTCTCTGTCTTCTGCTAATGGTCCTTCAAGAGGAACACCATCAATATCATCTGTGGATAAAGGAATGCCATCAATATCATCTGCTGCTTGTAGTTCAGGATCAGCATTTTGAGCTTGAATGGCATGCGATGAGTTGCTATCATCATTTAGATCCCGGGACTAAAATGGAAATGTGGGAAATAAGTATATATATTCATGTCTGCATTAAATGCAAAATATCATTCCCCATTATTATGAATATTTCAGTGTTTCTCATGATTCTCCACAAAGACAAATTATGTAACACTTAATTTAGAGAAAATCACAATTACTTACAAAAAAGAGATGATAATCACAGAGAATCATTATAAAACATACTTAAAAAAAATATCTCCATTTTTAAATACAACATGATCGTGAACGGAATTCCTTTTATTTTAAATAAGATTTTTATAATTTATCCTCCCACCACTTCAGTTGAAGCATAAAATTTTTTTTATCAAAAATGATTTCAACCCTCCAAACAGGTATTCAAAAGGGAGAAAAATTACTCTAGTAGCAGCATTACTTTAAATAAGCACATAGTTTGTGAATCAATATGCAATATTGCACTTTATCAATAGGTAAATAAAAGCTTTTACACATTATCGCCTTAAAGCCTTTATAAAGTGCAGAAATCAATTATTCTAGAGATTATCTAGGTAATGTTCAGATTAAATAGGTTGATCTGTTACAGTGTCGAAAACTGTTTTATTTCTCAAATTACCGAGGTAATTTGCAAATTACATACCAGGCACTTGTTAAAGTGGTAAAGATCTTCACTGGAACAACAGCAATGTTTCTGTATGCTTAAATTTAACATAATGTTGTTTATTTATATATTTTACAATATCTAAAGAATCAAGTTAATATAATCAAATAATCAACAAATTAGTTGATAGAAGCAATCATCAATATATTAAAAAACCTATTGATGAGAATTTTTTGCTCGCTTTTCTAAACCTTTTTTGGATTTATCACACTGTATTTTCTGATCCATATTCTTTTTACAGATGTTACTCAATACATTCTTACCATAACTTCTTCTCAAGAATGTATTTCACCACAAATTATGGGGACAAACATATCACACGAATACAAAGAATCAAACAGTTTATGCTATTATTACAATTACCAAAATTAACTTCATGTTATTTATTTATTTTTCTTTATCTGAAGAAGCAAGTTAATAAAATCAATCACTCAAGAAATTAGTTGATACAATCAATCATCAACCAATTACAAACTATAATATAAAGAATCAAACGGTTTAAAATACTGTTGCAATTAAGGAAATGAATTTGCAAAACACATGATAAAATTATACTTATTTAAATGCAATCCAAAGACTGATGACACTTTGAATTACATAGCAATTAGTTTTTGCAACAAGCACATCTATCAGTGGTACATTTAAATTTGCAGTTACATTTTCTGAAACCCTGTGCAGTACCAAGGGATTGTTTTGCTGCTGTTTGATAAAGATATTTCTATGGCACAAACATCTTCTTTCATTAAAAATCTCTTTTTACAAACACTGAATTCAGATCTTGTATACAATTGTTTTAAAATACCCCTTTTAGTACCAAGTTTATAAAAGTCATCCTCTATTTTACTAAGAAATGCATTTAAAATCGAGTGGACATCAGTTTTTGCTCTGTCTAAAATGGGTACTTTATTTCTCACAGTGACACTTTCATTGACATTTGGGTGTTTTGTACTAGATTCTGCTAATATTTTTTGCTTGCTTTTCTAAACCTTATTTGGATTTATCACACTGTATTTTTTTATCCATATTCTTTTTACAGATGTTACTCAATACATTCTTAGCATAACTTCCTCTCAAGAATGCATTTCACCACAAATTATGGGGACAAACATATCACACAATTTACAATTGTGAGCACATGATGCTGCTTTTGAGCAAAAATTATGGGTTGTGTTTTGTACAGTCCTCTTGACAAGTTCTGTATGAAACTGTGACGGCGATTCTGCTGGGAAGTTGAGGATAACTCAGTGATGTCTTCTTCAACATGCAGAGGTGATTCCTTGGAGGAGCACAGCAACTGAATATTCTTAATAACTATATCCTCAATCAATGGTGTTGAAAGCAATTTAAGATTAGTATCAATAAATCCGTGTATTTCTCTATAAGTGGTTCTGCTGAAGCAAGGGATAATGGAATGTCCGCTTGAGTAAGAAGACAATCCAACTTTTGCAGGACAACCAAACATCATGGACTTCTTTTAACTCATGAATTGTACAAACATTTTGCCCACATTCCACTTGTTAATTTAGTTATCAGTCATCCACGTAGTAAGCATCTGAGTTCTGGTCACAACTGTGTTACATATTCTAAGACTTTATTATAAAATTTGCACATGTTATCATAATGTAAAATACTTGGAGTGACAAAAATAAGAAAAATATCAACCAAGTTACAGACTACTTCATCTGTTTGTTTTGATGTGAGCAGCTTCAATGCAACAAATTTCATTAATAGGTATATAAAAAGAAACTTAAAACTTTCCAATGGGTTGAGATTCGTAATTGATGCTATCCCTCTGGCATCTGCTATTGATATACGATGAAATAATCAGTTTTCCGGCTACAATCCCTTTTTTTCAAACTTTTTTGTTTCTATTGACAAGGTTCACATAAATCCACAAACAATTTTATTTGGGCTTCGATTATGTTCTTATAAAGTGTATTTAAATGCTTGATCATTCTGTCTCTTCCACCATGGCCAATAAAAAGCTGAGTAGAATAAAATATGTCAAATAATTCTTCGGCATGGACAAACTTTTCCAAACCTTCTCATTAATTCTTTCTTCTTGGAATTTCTTTTTCTTCAATTATGGCATCATACTTTCGTTTTGTCATTAAAACACTATTATATTTTGAATGTTTTCCTCATTTTACTCATCCATTCAGTGCTTGCATACTTAAAGCTAAACTTTAGGGTTTAAAAAAATTATGACACAAATTCATATGCTTACAGACAGAAACAAATTTAAAAAAGAATTAGCTAATCTACGCACTGGCAGCCGAATCAAAATAAGAGACAAGGTCAAGATGCTGGGGAAATCAAACTAAAAGTAAAAATAAATTGTGAGGACAAGACACTGGTGAAACCAAACTAAAAGTGGAGGGAGAAAGGGAAGGCGTAAGGAAAGAAAATGATAAAAAATTTTTTTTTGAACTTTAATGATACACAGACCAATAATGTGCACATGACCTAGGTAAAATACTGAAAACTCTAGATTTGGCATGTTAAAGCAGCAAATCATTTAATCTGCAGATCAGCTAGGTTATATGCACACTAAGGGCTTTCGAGCTTTAGAGGTGACATGAATACATCAATTTTTGGAACAACTTTCTGAATTTTTTTATTTCAAAACAGGATTCCCATTGAAATTTAAGTTTTAATTTCCCTAACCAAACATAATGAATTCATTAACAAATAGGGCCCATCAGCAGCTGAGTGATAAATTTACTGAACACCGATAGTTCGGTCTGATGTTCGAATCCCATGAACAAGCTGGCTGATGGGTGTTTTTGTGGTTTTCTCCATGTGCAACATGTATATGAGCCAGTTTCCCTTAGAAAGTCCTCCACAAAGGCATCCCCCCTTAGGCAGGTAGCCCTAAGGCTTTGCCATAATCATACAAACCAAATGATTAACAAATTAAGCATACATAATTAACTTTATATGTTTACTATAAAATATATCATAACTAAGAATGGCATAAAAATTTATTATTTATTATTCTGAAAGAAAGAATACATATGTGGATTATGCAAGTAAACCATTTAATAAGGGAATTTTAAAAGGAAATAAAAAACTGAAAAAAAAATTATCATTTTGAAATAATAATTTACAACAGTACACAATTCACAATGAAAAAAAATCAAATACTGAATAATTGAAACTTTTTCAAAATAAAAATGAGACACTTAGAATTACAATGGATTGAATGAGTGTTTAATTATTAGGATTATTTGTTACAATACACAATAACTACACAGTGTGCTGACTTCTTAAGTATAATAGTTATTTTTGAAAGCCAAACTTCTAAAGACAGCAGCAGTAGAACAGTTACATTCCAAAAGAAAAGAGTAAAGAAAAGCTCACTAACAAATGAAAAACATAGCTGTGACTAAAAATTGTCATCAGATATAAAGTTAGTAAAATATTTCCTGCAAGAAAATCAAATATTGCAGTAACTCTTTGCTTTCTTTTCAAAAGCTGCAAGTACTGATTATTGCACACTATTTAAAACGAACTTTTTATTATTTGAAAGGATTAACTGAAGCTTTTCCTTAACTTCCCTGATGTTCCAGGCAAGTGGGAATCTTGCAGTTTTTGAAAGAGGATTTTAATAATTTTAATAGAAATCAAACAAATTAAGCTACAGAAATAAAAATGGAAGCATATTTACCAGTGGAACAAGGCCTAAAAATAGATTCTGCAATTTTATAAGGAATTCACTCGGATATATTGCCCAGTCTTCCCAGGCTCTGAAGCAACTTACTACCCTTTGCTGGAAAAAAGAAAAAGAAATGCATAAGCATAACATACTAAATTAAGCTTGCACGTACACTCACACACACACATGTACATACATAAAAAGAAGAGTTTTCTTGTCAGACTGAATTTTACTTTGAAAAATCAAAACTAATTATTTTGATACAATGAGAAAACTGCAATTTCTTTAACCTTTTAACTGTCATACCCAAAATAATCTCAGCATAGCACTGGTGTTCCAAAATTTCAGGCCCGAGTATTACTCGGGGTAATGTTTTTTTTTTTTTTTTAGTGCATCATATTGTTATACCCGAACATATATTGTGAGAAGTTTATTGTGGCTTCAGTTCAATAGATGGCAGCACTTTACTGAAGGTTTCAAAGCATAGAGGATTATGTTCAAAGTGTGTGGCTTTTTTTTTTTTTTTTTTTTTTTTGATTTCGCGGCAAACTTTGATTTTTGCAATAAAAAAAATTGACAATTTATGTATGCAAATCATCAAAATAACTTGACAGTTAAGAAGTTAAGGGGTTAATGTTTGCAATATGCTTAGCTTAACAAGTAATCAATACGTTAGAGACCTTCAGTGACATACATTGGCTCCTTTGAGGGAAATTCCTGGCATAAATTTCTGGATCTTTGAGTTTTATTCACCACTATGATTATAATAACTGCATAATATTTGTTCCCCTTCCAGGAGCTATTTAAAAGGAAAGTTGTATACATTAAGCCACAAAACATACTGCAACTACAGCTATATTTGAGCAGCAAGACATGAATTAGAACCCAAAATTCTAACAAGAGTTATGGAAAATTTCCTGGATCAAGCACAAGAAGTCGAATTTCATAATGGCCAACTGCTAGATATTATATTTAAAAGATAATATAAATATACTGCCACAAATTGTATTTGATGTTAACTGATTTTGAAATCGCGAAATTTTACGTCACACAGAAAAGTTTTGGATATAACAAACAACTCTTCATTCATAAAAAAGAAGGGCCTTGTACTTCTAAAACTCAAGTATCCAACATTTATATTGAAAAGTAGGAAGAATTCAAACATTAACCCATCAAATATATATTTTTCAATGCATCACCCAAAAATACGTCTCCAAATGTTAATTCACCCTCAAAATGGCAGTCGCCACCCCCTTAAACAAAAATGTCAGATCAGTAAAATTAAAGACTTTTTGCCAGTTTGGGCTGAAATTAAGGACCTTTTGCCAGTTTGGGCCGAAATTAAGGACTTTGAAGGACCCAAAATCATTTCCAAAAAACTTAAGGACTTTTAAGTACTGTATGAACCCTGTATATATACGAAAACAATGCATAATACTATAAAATACATAAAAACAAATACAATCTAATGAGCACAAATATTTGCATAAATTTACAGCAATATTTCAGTTTTACAAATTGCAATTTCATACAGAAAATAATTTTTAAAATGAATAATTAAAAGAAAAAAAAGAGAGAGATTATTTCTGATTAAAATATACATTAACAACACTAAATAAATAAACAACTGAAAAACTTACCTTAAACTGTTCTGCTCGTAACCTGCCTTCTATGCTTTGGAAGATATCATGCAAGTCTTTAAAAATATCTGGGAGTTTGGCCTGAAATCTATGAATGAATGTTACAATTTTTTTAAATGAAAATTTAAAACAATTTAATATTCAATGTAAATAATTACTAAAACAAATATTGAAAACATACCCCTTTCGATAAAATGAAGCATTTGCGACTTTCACACTGCAGTTATGCAGTATATCAGAAATCAGGTACAATCTAGCAATCTGACAGAAAAGAAAACAGTTGTAAAAAAAAAATTGCAATTTTATAAGCTTTAGTTTTAAATTCAAAAAGTAAATTAGAAATAAGTATATCAACTACAAGTACTTTTTTATAGAGAGGTGCTTCAGGTGAAGCAATTGCTTCTCCTATACATTCAATAATCTCTTCTGCTGCTTCAGCATGTTCTATACAATATATCATAGCTTCCGCAATTTTGTACTTTTCAGGAGTTATGTTACGAAGTAAATCTTCAAATTTATCTCTCTGACTAAAACACAGAAGGGAACAAAAAAATGTAGTAATAAATTAAATACATATAGACTGATTAAGGAGGAGGAACAATGAGCATAGATGAAATTGAAAATTACACAAGTATTAAAACAAGATTTTTATACTTAAAATCTGAAAAGTATTTATAAATGTTTCATCAAAATGCTTTGCAAAATAACTGAGTTTATCAGATTGAAAACCTGTATTAGAGTATGACAAAAAGAAACCTGCTAATATATTCTGTAAATGACCAGCAAAAGCTACTTCTTTCAATTGCTTAACAATTTTTCTGAAATTATGAATCATTCAAGGAAACCAGCACATATCTGAAGTTCATTTAGAAATGAAGTATGGAGAGGGAATGAATATATATAAACTATTCATTTCTAACATATATGAACTATTCATTTTCATAGGTCATTTAGAAATGAACTATTTATCTCTGAATAATAAGAATATATATGATTTTTATGTTATGAAAATTTTTTAATAATTTAAATAATAGAAAACATTTAAAAAGCTAATAAAATTTTAATCATGAACTGAAATTTATTGATATTAGCAATATATATGAAATTTTATTATGTTATCTTTAAATAGTTACAACTATTTAAAATTAATTATAATAACTAGTTATTATAACATAATAATTACCATTACTACCTTTCGCTTGTATCAAAAAGACATTTTTGATGATTTATACAAAATACATATTTGTAAAATATTATTTTAAAT
The DNA here is from genome assembly GCA_000611955.2 of Stegodyphus mimosarum. Classification (NCBI taxonomy): domain Eukaryota; kingdom Metazoa; phylum Arthropoda; class Arachnida; order Araneae; family Eresidae; genus Stegodyphus; species Stegodyphus mimosarum. The sequence goes on from KK119128.1 coordinate 366,255, forward strand.
TCTTTCACAGTTAATAATAAAAAAAAACAGAAATGGAATTTTTATTAAAAAAATAGTTAAATTATTATATAGATGGAAAATAAAATTTCATAACTGCATTTCATTCACACTGTATATGAGTACTATTCACTGCAAATTATGTACAGAATGAAATTATCAATTACTTATAAAACTTGAAAATTACAATTGGCTAAGATTTTGTCAACACAGGCAAATATTCATTACGCTTTGCATGAAATACTAAATTCCAGGAAAACTAATATGAAAGAATTTAATTCAGATTTTATTTGAAATGTGATGTAATATATTTCTGCAAAACTTATTTTTTAAAATCAAATATCAATACATTCATTAATGACATACAACTACATTTTTATTAATTTGCTTACCCATCTTGATTTTTTTTAAGATTTTTAATATATTTTTACTACTACTAATTATTTTTAATTTTCAGATATGAAAATTGAAATAAAGAATAATTAGTTAAACAAATATACAGTTGGTCATTACATTTAGTATGAATAAAAACCTCTTAAATATTAAAAATGTTTAAAACATTAAAGATATCCCATTTCTGCATCTAAAAAATCTGAAATTTATTAATTTAAATTAATCAATTTTCATACAATGCACACAATTGTACACAGAAAAAGAAATTACATTTTAAAATAATGCTTTCAAAGAACACCACTGGAAGGAATAAAAAAAACTATAATTTGAAACCATTTTAACATTTAGAAAATAATTTTAAAACACAATGTTTTTGCTACCTGTCTGATAAGGACCCTTTTTTAGGTTCAACTGGCTTTGGTGGAACTTCAACTAATTCTTCAGGCATTCCCTGAAGATAAGGATTTAGAGGGGGTGGTTTCCATAACGACCCATTTTTGAACATGTGGAACTCTTCTGTGCGCCATTTACTAGGATGATCACCCTACAAAGAGAAATAGAAAACCGATATAAATGCTAAATTATAAATTAAATTAGTTTTACAAAAATGAAATGTTTCTCATTATTAATCACTTCGTTTTATACATCATAGAATAAAAGTGCTTATGTAAAAATACAGGATCAAATTTTTAGTTTTGTGTTAACTCGTAAACCATGCTACTACATAATGGGGACGACTCAAACACATTTACTCCATTTACTTACACTCGTATTCTCAATTTACAAGCTACACTTTTAAAATAAATACATGCATCTAAACTTTTACGTTCTCACACTATCGTCTTTCGGAACAATTTGGGACCAAAAAACGAGCCGTAAAAATCGGGCAGAGACTGAAAATTCAGGACGTATGGTTACCTTAATAGTAGGCATATCAGCATTTCTTATACACAGGAGTGATGAATTACAGAAAAGAATTTGCATGCAATGTTACAAGAAAATCCTTTTAAGCTTTTTTCTCACAACACACGATGATTACATATTCTTTGGCAAACTATCACCAGTGAAGATGGTGATTTATTTTCTCTGCATACATAATCTAATCCTATCTTATAGAGTTTGTTAATTGTCTGAATGGTCTCGTAAAGTTTAGGTGATTTTATTGTTTAATTAATAAAATTTTAGAATTACACCTAACTCATGACTTCCTCATAATAAAATTACAATTAAATTCTGATCAATAATAGATCTGGGGAGGAAGAAATTTTACACTTTAATGATTTTTTCATTGTGCACAACTCTTAAGCAACTTTTCAAAATAATAATAATAATAATAATAATTATTATTATTTGTGCATTTTTTAAAAAATATACTTTTTAAGGCATAATAATTAAATAAGTTTTAATATATGTGCATTTTGAGACTAATTTAATGAAAGTTTAATGGATTGAAGGAATTATAAACATGAAAGAACCACACTATATAATCACTTATATGTATTATTGAGAAAGTTGACAAATTTTCTATATGTGGTTGAGAGAAAAAACTAGAAAAACTAGTAGACTTATATATGATATATATATATATAAAATTCATAGAGGCATTAGCATATAATACACAGTAGAAATATATTTTTTTTCGTGCTAAATCATGCAAAATAATGTTAAAAATTATACAAACCTTCAAAATAGAATACAGTCGCCACCGGTAATATACATGAGCAGGACTCTGATTATCAAATAAAAACCTGTAACACATTTATTTAAAACCATTAGGAAGTAGTAACATAATGTAATGCAATAAACTTCAGTCAGAAAATTCCTCTTACTAATAAACACAATTTATCACCTAACTAAAAGCAATTCTTATAATCTAATTTTAGAAATAAATAAATAGAAATGATACATCAAATAGCAGATAGAAGCATTTAATATAACTATAATAATGGATTTTCAGGTTTATTTGTGAGAACACCCTGAAGATAACTAACTTTACCTGAACATTGGATTGTTAATTTCACGATTCATAATCATGGCCTCAAACATGGGTCCTTCACGTACTACGAATTCGATCATACGGTGTATGAGGCACAATAAACTCCTGCAACATACAAAAAAGACAAGGCATAGGAAATACATGATTATATGATTACAACCCTGGCTATACACAGATCAACTTTCCTCAAGAAAGATATGTACAAAGTTTCACAAAAATTACAGGCCTATAAAAAAAATTAAAAAAGCTTTGGACTCAAGTAGATTTTTATATAAAATTTTCAATTTTGAGGTCAACTATAAAGGACATTCTTCATTGGGGCAGGCTGTCATATTACCTACATCAGCTGTCCTCCCACTTAATAGGATTTGACATAAAATCTATGCCATTCTAAGATATTTAAGCCTCATTTTATATTTAATGTGTAGCTTTTGTATAAACTATGAAATGGTGATCAATTTCAAATTTATGTAACCCTTTACTAGTATACTGATATTAAAGACTACTACAAAAGTCTAACCTATGATACTAGGAGGGAAGTCTTGAAATGTCTTATTTTAAACTATCCCCTCCACCTCCAAAAAAAAAAAAAAAAAAAAAAAAAAGG
>KK119128.1:369270-399937 GCA_000611955.2 Stegodyphus mimosarum
TTTACATGTTCTAACTGCATGCCTTTTCTGTTGAATTTCCCTAAATGTTATTTATAGAATGCAAATAATCTTTCTGTACACTAAAGACCAGAGTTTAGATTTGACTGATACATACTAAATTTATATTCCACCTCTAAGTTACTTCTGAAGCTTTAATTTGTAAGATTCCTTAAACAAAATATTTTAAAAAGAGAGAATAACTGCAAAACTTCAAAAATTAATAAAAGGTTTTATTCAACTGAAAAAGTTACACAACTTTAATATTTTAGTTTTTATGTTTTAAAATTGCATTCATTTCTACTTTCTATCCCCTCATGCATGGGATGCAAATAGCTTGTTCATTTGGATCAAAATTTTATTCAGTAACAATGGATTCTGAACAAAAATTAAAACTTCTCCATTTATTATTACAATATGCAATAGTTTTACATCTCTATATAGAAATTTATACTCTTTTCCTTAAAACTGTGACTACATATTTGCCAGGATATGTTTTCTAAGGATATAAGCAACTAAAATTACTAAAAAAAAGGCTACAAGCAATGCACATTTTGCAAACAGAATTCTCCGGCTTTAAGATACATAATGCAAAAAATTATTATGTTCAAGTTTAGGTACAGTGTTCTTCAACATTAAATGCAGAAATGAATGCTATAATGCTCAGTTACAAAGGAATAGTCTTTAAGTGAAATGTAATTACTACAGTATTTACCATAAAAATATAATTTACAAAAAAAAAAAAAAAAGACAGCTACAGTAACATTAAATTTTTTATGTGCAGCATTCAATCATGTAAGGCATTTTATAATTCAGTAAATAACTAAAAAAGTACTATTAAAGATGTTGAAGAACATTCCAGAGAGTGTATAGAGCTTCAATTCCAGTGAAAGGCACTGCTCATTGTGTGCTTTCAATTAAAGTATGTTTGACTAGCCATCGGGAGACCCATAATTCAAATCCCAGAAGTAGCACTGGTAATTTCAGCAAATTTATGATTGAAATTGCTGATTCCTGTTGCCTCAACATTTCTATTAATTGTTATTTGGCATGTTATTTTTACTTTAAAACTATCAGGAGTAACACCTTCAAATACAACCCACAAAATAATTACTAAGTCAAAATATAAGCCCCCCCCCAAATAAAAACCATGATCAGCAACAAAAACATATCGTCCCTCCCCTACAGGCAGTGGGGTTTTTTTTTGTTTGTTTTGTATTTAGAATTTCTGGCTATTCCTGGCATTCTTATGCATGGATTTTCAACATTAAAGAGAAAAATGAGATTTAATAGCTGGTAGGTTATAAAGACTTACGTTATCCTTTGCTTTCTCATATGCAATACATTTATGTGACAATATTAGAGATCTTAAAGTCTGGTACATCTGCTTCATCAGCATTGCAAACAAGTTACGTGCACATGCATCCCCCCCCAAAAAAAGGCAATTGAAAATTTGAGTAAATGAGACTTTAAATAAACTGTACTTAAAAGCACAAAACTGTTCTATGATTAGAAAAAATCGAAGTAAATACTCTTAAATGAATCAACTGATTTTGGTGAAAGATACAACCCAATTTTTTTAGTCCAAACAGGCAATTTATCCAGATGGACTATTAATTTCATCCTGTCATATTTAAAGAAATTAAATAATGAAGAATCTGCATAAATGTATGTATGTATGTTTCTTGCACTGTAATAAAACAACGATACCTAGAGCCATTAAATTTTGAATAACGTAATCTTCCACCGAATATGGGCATCTGGAAGCCCTAATTTGGAATTTGTTTTATTGTCAATTTCATATTTTGTAACAGTTTAACGAAATTTTGATTAACAAACTCAAGGATTTCAAATAATGGCAACAGTATACCGGGGGGGGGGACATTTTATCTCTAGCATGCAAGATTGTGTATCGGAAATTCTAAAGATATGCTCCTTTAAAAATTATTTTGTGATATTACTATTGAATTGAATTTTATGGTTTAAATACAAAGAACATGATATTTAATAAATAAATGTAACACACAAAACGTTAAAAAAAAAGTCCTTTTAGGCGTAACGTAAAATCTGAAAGTATTTATATTTTTTGTTTATTTATCTTTTATTTATTTTCACTCCAGAAATGTGAAGATAAAAAAATACCCTTTCAAAATATATCTAGAAAAATGAAAACAACTACATTATCATAAGCTGCTAACTGCAGCCTAGTATACTTCATATTCAAGGAACTTTGACTAAGAAAAATTATAATAAAAGGTATCACAAAAGTATCTGAAACAAATCCTAAAAGAACTCCAACTATCCAGAGTCATGATTCTGCAAAATTACAATTTTTGTAAATTGTAACAAATAAAATATTTTACATGGGGGAAAAAAAGAAAAAAACTTCATTTGCATTACAGTAAATATGCATTTTTTGAATCAAACAGACAAACCAATTATGCAGATTTTTCATTTATTCAAACAAATGATGGTTCAATAAGAAATTATTAAGATGAAGTCTCACATTTTTCCAATAAATGAATAACAGGTAAACAGAATTAAAATCTTCAGCTAGAGTTGCTAATCATGCTTTAAAATTTAAAATGAATTTTGAACTCAATAAAAATTAACAATAAAGATGCAACTGGTCATGAAAACTGCATTTAAATAATTTTCCATGAATAAAATTATTCAGCATTCAGAGAAAGAATTCCTTCATAAAGTTTTTGTTGATGAAAAAGTTACTATGTAATAACAAAATTGACTCAATTTTATGTTTTTTTCTGAAGATAAAATGCTGCTACATGTAAAGTGTCAAATATGCATCTGTATATTAGCTACATAGCAATTTAACGATCAAAGAGAAGATATTTTTCATTTGATAGCCGTTTAAAAAATTTTAGCCTTCTGCATTTTAATTCCAAGCTTAATGCAATAAGAAAGCTAAAAATTAATCCTCCCTCCCCTGAATATCAAATGATGAAGATTTTAAACACATTTCAGCATGAAATTTTCAACTCATAGTCACATCACATCAATTTAAGAACTTAATGTTTCATTTCAGTAGCATAAAAATCAAGAAGTCATAAATAAGGGGACAATAACACAGTGGTAAAGACGGACACTTATAAATAAATAATAATTAGACAAAGAAATTATGCCACTAGTCATCAAAATTACAGGATAATGAGAAAAAATATGCTCACTAAGTTAATGTTGCAACCAATGCCCAAAGCTGCAATTATTTATGTTAATTAAATATAATTGAACTTGAAACTGCCCTTCCATGCAAACATTAGCTTCAGAAAGATGCAAATTTGGTGACTGACAACGGACACATGTTGGAATTACAATCTGTAATGTTATTTAAAGTGAACACTGTTTCTGAGAGTGATTATTATGAGAGTGAGAGTTACGGCTCAAAGGCAATATTTAAGCGAAGGTAAAAAGTAGTGAATAATTGGTAAAATTGAGGGAGGTCAAAAACAATAGAAGGTCACCTAAGATTTGAATATCTCTCAAAGTGTCATATCAAAAGTTTGGAGCCTCTTTTTAAGCACTGAATCAGTTGACAAACAGCAAAATCAAGGGCGATCAGGAGCAATAACTGTATCAGAAGACTGTTTTTTGTCATTTGTCGGCTCGAAGAAACTGCAAAGCAACTACAAAAGATTTGGTTTCAGACCTTCAGGCTGAGGTTGGACTGCGTGCAAGAAAACTAGTGATTTGTGTCTCACTCATTCCACCTTCTAGAGGGGACCTTTCAAACTGGTGCCATCGTGATTTTCAATGGAGCCAAGACAACTGCACCTGAGTATTGTTAACTGACAAGTCCAGATATAGTCTGAACAGTGATTCTAGACGTGCTTTGATCTGGAGAGAGGAAGGAACATGCAACTTGCTTTGCCTTGTTTGTGAAATATTCTGTTTCAGTGACCACGGTTTAACGATTTGAGGAGGAATCATGACAAATGGCTGCACTGAGCTGCATATATTCCAAGTGAATTCTGTAACTGCTTGGAGATATGTGGATGAGGTAATGGAACCACAAATTAGACTGTTTACAAGTGCTTAAAACACGAGTTCTTGCTAATGGATGAAAATGCTCAGCCTCATAGAGCATATGTGGTGTCAGAATACTTGCAAACAGAAGATATCACTTGAATGGATTGGCCACTTTACTCACCCGACTGAGTACGTAAGGGATGCCATAGGGTGCCGAATTTCAGTTTCAGTGTACCAAATTCTTTTCTAGACCCTTCAGGGTGCAGTTCGACAAGACTTTATCAACACTTTGGTAAAGTCTATGAAATCAAGATGTAAGGTAGGCATATCTACGTGAGGTAACCATATATGAAAGAAAATTTCTTCCCAGTGAGGTGATTCAATTTTTTCATCACTTTCCAATTTCTATAAATTAGGTTTTAATTTCAATATTTTGAGAATAATCAACTGCTAAACATTGTAATTTATGTTAACTAATGCATTTATACAAATTTCTATTAATATTTTTTCATTAAAGATAGTTAAGTTTTATTTCTGTGATTATCCTTTAATTTTGATGATTAGTGTACTTTTTTAATTCTAAGGCTCATCTCCCCCCCCACCATATAAATGTTGAATGAGGTGTTCCTTAGAAATGATGACATTTCAGAATCTCAATATTTTTTTGAGATGCCACTTAATGAGACTGCAGTTAATGCTATCATTTGGCTATGTTATCGATTTGTTAAAGTCTGTTGTTTCATTTATATACAAAAACATGGAAAGTACATTGCATATTGTGATTAAGCACTACAAACTATGAACAAACTATTATAGAATAAAAATTTTAAGTGAAGCAAAGTAGTCAAATAAGGTCAAAATAGACTATACAAATTGTCAAATGACAGAGAAATGTCACGAAGTGAGAAATTAAGTCCTGAAACACACTTCATTTTGATTTCAGTCAATCATTTAAAACTAGGCAAAACACTGGGGGGAAGAGAGAAAGCTGAAATTTTTTTTTTCCTTGTCTTGAAAACATCTATGACAAAGCTGTTTTCTTTTTCTTTTGTTTAATTTTAAAACTTTACATTGGCATGTTCTTATCCATTGAAGGACATCTTCCAAATATTAAGATTAGATGTAAATAACTTCCTGAAATGTTATGAACTTTTGCATTAGACATTATGAAAATTTCATAAACAAAATTTTCTTAATTAAAATGTTATGAAAATATATAATTATACATTTCTAATTATATTTATATTAAATTAGTCCCGTTCCATTGCTATTTTGATGGATACTTTTTTCTCAGTATTTAATTCTATCATCTGGTTAATATAGTTAGGAACAAACATAGGGGGCACAAAGTAATCAATTTTAAAAAAATACTAATTTAACTACATGATAATTTTGTGTTACTGCAGCCATAAAAGAAAATTGCCACCCTTGCAATTAATCGACAGTTATATGGATTAACTAATCCTCCCACTAGCCAGGCTATATATATATATATGACAAGAAAAAATTTTCTAACTTTAAGAAGTAAGAATATATATGTGCATTTAAAAATATGTTTAAGTGATTACGGCAGTACATTAAAACATAGACTCCATTTTAGGGACCAGGGACATACTGAAATTATAATCAGGCAAATGCCTCTTTTTCATGGTGTTTTGGGGAAATTCGGGATTTCTAAGCCAAACCCTTGACTGGTTGCAGATCTACAAAGCACATGATGGCTTTCTGTCTAAATGGATAGATGGCTTTATGGAGGACATTTACAGGGGAACTAGCTCATATTAATTTTACACATGGGATAAACCATGAAAATTCTTATGCTGCCAATCTGTTCTAAATACGCAATCCCAATTAGTGCCTTTTGCAGGCAATGTAATTACTTCAATAAACAATCATCTTGTGTATCTAAAAAGACATGAGTTCCACCAAAAAGTAAATAAGCTTCAGTACTTTTGGAAAAGGTAGCTAGGAACCATTGAATCAATTTCCGATAAGAAAGTCTTCCTTCTTCCAGCAACATTTACTGTTATATCTCCAAATGTTTTATCATTGATATATAGATGCATTTCATGATTATTTCCATATATTCTATTACAAAATGAAATGTCTTTTTCTGGTAGAAAGAATACTATATAAGACTTTGCATCACCTTGAGTCATACTTATCAAAATTTATGTGCCATCGGCATGTAGGAAATGAAATTTTTTTCATAAGTCATATTAACAGCAATTGTTAACTACAGGCAATAAATAAGTGTGGGTGAGAAATTGTATGCAAGAAAAAAGTGCATGAATAATATTGCTACATTGTATCTTCTTCTTTAACACATTTGTTATTTCTCTGCAATTTTGAGATGACAGTGCTATGGAATTCGTGTTTAGCTATTTCTTTCATGGTGGCTAGGCACATTATTACTGTTAATAAATCAAACTGTTAGAAAGCATATTTACTATTTCGTTTACCTAAAAACCCCTTCCCCCCCAAAAAAAGGGAGAGAGGGGCATCTGAAATTAGAAGGTGTTGATGGCATCTCAGAATTAAAAAAATGCCAAAATAATGGGCCAGAAAAAATACTGATACATATTAAGATTAAAAAAGTTGCTCACTGGAACAATTATTATATCTAAACACAATGCATTGGAACAACCAGTCCTGAAGATTATTTAACAAAAACAACTTCATTTTAAATCATCCACATTACTTCATTTAAACTAAGCTATAATTATTATTAATATGGTTACCTCCCTCCCCCACGAAAAAAATCACAAAAGCATAGCAAATTGTAATAGAATAACTTTATACAAAATTTTTACACGTGAATACACTACCATCAACTATCAAAATTCATAAGTGCATAAAGAAATGAAATTTACAAGCTGCAACTTCAAAAGAAATTTTTTAATTTTAGAATTAGCTGACTGCTATTTAATTAAAACAAAAGCAAATGTTCAGGCATATCATATTTACTCACATATTTCCCTCCCCTCCTATTTTCACCGCTTGACAGGTGAATTGTACAGGTGGATAACATTTCTAAAGAGGTAACTTTAATAATAAACACAGAACATTAAAATGCATGCATAGGCATACAAATACACTCATGTCCATAAATTAAGGATAAAGCAAAATCAGGCAAAGGAAGAGTTAGAAGCAAAACAAATTTGACTTATTTGTAAAGCTTATTTATTAAACAAAATGTAAAGAGCAAAAAAAAGATGCTATATGTTTGATATTATTAAAAAACTTAGCGATTTTTTTTTCCCTGGAGCAAATTACAAAAAAAAAAAAACTATTTACAAAAAACAAATATTACATGGTTGGTATGACTGTTAATACATTGTATGTCTCCCAGACGATGCAATACAGTCCGTACAACGCCTAGGCATGCTGAGTATCAAATTATCGATCTGATCTTGGAAGATATTACACCACTCAAAAAGCAATGCTCTCCGAAGTTCCCGTAGACATGTAGGAGGAGGTTGACGGGCTGCAACTCGTCGGCCAAGCATGTCCCACACATGCTCTACTAGATACAAGTCCGGTGAGAATGTTGGCCAGTCCATACTGGTGATATCCTTCAATTGAAGGCATTCGCTTACGATCTTTTCACGGTGAGGATGGGTGTTGTCATACATAAACACAAATTGTGCGCCCATGGCGCCCCGAAATAAACGTATATGTTGTTCCAGAATGACGCCCCAATAGATTTGGCTTGTCATGGTTCCAATTTCAACATGCAGGTCAGTTCTGGAACCCAGAATAATTCCACCCCAAACGAGCACTCCTGCACCACCGTAACAGTGTCGTTCAATGATGTTTTCTTGGTGGTAACGGGTACATGGAGCTCTCCATATGAGAGTCCGGGGATAATCAGACTAAAAGCTAAATCTGGACTCGTCGGAAAACATCACACAAGCCCACTGTTGTGGTGTCCACAATGCATGCTCTCTACTCCAGGCTAACCACAGGCAACAGTGAGTTGCAGTAAGTGGAACGCATCTGACAGGTCTACGAGCATATACACCAATCTGCACTAAGCGTCTGTACACGGTCTGCCTTGAAATTGTTGTACCAGTGGCTGAAGAGAGCTGACGAGACAGGTCTAAGGCTGTGCTCTACCTGTTTCTTTTGGCAGTAACTGCCAAATACCGGTCCTCATTCGGCGTTGTAACTCTGGGGCGACCTGTGCTGTAACGTCTACTCAGATTACCATCATCTTGGAATCGTTGCCAAAGCCTGGAGATGACACTCTGGGCAATTCCAAGTTCGTCTGATACTTCCCAGTTGGGTACACCCACATTCCAGATGGCCGATAATTCTACCACGTAAAAAATCATCCAAATGCGTCCTTTGTGTCATAACTATTCGGTTATTGCACTGAAATGCTTATAAAGCGCCTGCGAACAAGTTTACTTCTTTGCCTGTATTCCTTATATATCACTCTCTTACACTCTCGTCATTGTGATGTACCATCGGTGTCATCTGGTTACTTCCTGAAATTTGCATATGATTCTTGAAAATGTGTGTAGTGATTTTACAGGTGATATATTTATTTTAGAGTTCGATTTCCGCGTGACTCCGAATTATCCTTAATTTATGGACATGAGTGTATTATTATATTATGTACTTCAAAAGACATCAGTTTGATAATATTCGTTTTTACTTACACAAAATACTTTCTTGTTATTGCATATGTTTTATATTGCCACCATAAATCAGAATAAGTTTCTACAACTGAAAAACTAGGGGAAAATACATGAGGGGGAGAAATATGCAAGTAACTACAGTGTATGTATATATATACAATTTGGCTGAGCTCATAAGAAAAAAAAAAGTGCAGTAACTATTCTTTTTACCAATTATTCTACATATAACCCTTGTAAATTTATTCCTAGTCTTGTTACCATCGAATTGATGACCTCTTAAGTTTTGAAAACAAAAAGTAATCTGGTGGTGATAAGTCCAGATGTAGCACAGTAACAATTTCCCCCCTTTGCCAAAATGCACAAATAATAGCTGCATTAAGGGACACATATTATATTGAGGAAGAACCAGTTTTTATTTGCATGAAAATCCAGATCCACACTTTGATCAGCATTCAATTTCCAAAATCCGGATCAGCATTTCAATAGCTGATCCAATTCGCCCAGATAAAACACCACATTAATTGCTTTTCCTTCAGGAGTGAATTCCTAGTGAATCAATTCTCTTTATCCCATTAACATTGTCTTCAACCTGCATTTTTGGAAATCCACTTTCTTTGGCTTTGGCGAGTTTTGGGCAACCTACAAAATGTACATACAATTTGCTTTTTCCTAAATCTTCACCAATTATTGTATTGGCAGTTTCTTTACCAATGTTTAAATGTTCCACAAGCATTCTAATCGTTAACTGATTATCTTAATTTAATGTAGCTTTGATGTTCAGGCCAACTCAGCTTGTGTCAGTCTTAAAACCAATGTAGCAGTTTTAACACTTTTAAAACAAAATTTATTGCACATCTATGTTCCAAATACGTTTCCATTACAAACATAAATAAGCAATTTTCTCCTTAACAACTCACCTCATCCTAATGCTATTAGCAGACTAGAATCAAAATGTTTTTTACTACATAGTTTCATTTACTGCAAATAAGTAACCCTATTCAAACAGTTAATATTCAATCAGTCTTAAAACTTTTTGGTTGGACCTTGAATATATGTATGTAATGTGATCCAAAATGTATTCTGTTTAATGTAATCATGCCTTAGCATAAGTCTTTGCTGCATAATATCACTGTCCCCCCTTTTTTGGTTGCTGCTCTTCATTCGCCTCTTTTTACTCTCCATTTCCTTGCCTATAGAAACATTTTGCTGCCTTCATATTAAAAAAAAAAAAAGTTTATCTGATGTAAAATGTTGAGAACAAAGAACTGTAGTGCTGATTTGGTTTGTGTTGGGATCAAATAAAAATGTATGCCAACTATGAATAAAAAGGAAACAACTGAGTTTGGCAAAGTCTGCAGGTTTCTGGTTTGTAGTACATTAATTTACCATGGCAAGTTATTAAAACAAACTTATATATAAACATGCATATATACACACTATCAAATTAACAACAGTAAAGTAAAATAACAGCATCTAATTGATAAACATGTACCTAAATTTACAAATCTGCATCTGATGCTGAAATATATCAGCAATTTTTCAGCTAAAAGTCAAAACAATCAAGTTTCTTTTTGTACTGCTCTATATAGCTTGGCATTAATCCACTCAAAAAGGCTGAAAGGATATATTATGTGGCAGTATAATATTCTTTGCTTGCACTTAAAGAAGAAAGAGAGAATTTTAAAATGTTATGTTTATATTTTGAGAAAACAGATAAATAGTATTTTGGCCTTGTATTCTAGGAAAGGAGGTGAATACATTTTACATACATAAATTTTTAAAAAGCAAATTATACTATGCATTTGCATTCTAAGAAGAGAAAATTTCATGGGTTCACTCTTCAGAGCATATTAAAACCATATGCACATTTTCTTCTATTTTCTTTGTAAAATCTTCCCTTTAACTTTTTGCAATCCAGAATAACTTCTGTATTTGAATTTCAACAAGTTTAATTTACAGAAATACTTATTTATATACTATACACACATAAGCGATCTAAATTTTTCCCTCAACTTTTAAATACAAAAAATAAATTACATATAAAAATGGAGACAATGTGCTATCTAACACAATACAATGCATTATAAAATTAGGTCAAGTTTTATAATGCTTACAAGTACCTAAACATTCAAACTTTAAATTCAATTCTAATTACTTCATTTTAAAAACATACAGTTTAATTCCACATTAATGTTTAAAATGTACTACATAACTAAATTTTTAGTACCACTTTTAAAGTGAAAATGTAAATTTTTTGCTCAAACAATAACATATTTTTAATACAAGAAATTTAAGAAAAACATTGATGTAAAAATGTCTTTCATGTACATTAAAAAGCTCACTAACTTTTCAAGACAATTATAATGCTTTATATAATTAAACATGCATAGATAATAAACAGATGGTCATATAAAAAGGTACCTGCTAGAACTCTTGATAAAGCCCTCAAACTATCAAAATGCAACATACAGTTCTCAACAATTTGGCTTTTCCCACCCCTTCTCAATAGGCATTAATCACTTAAAAGGATACAGATAAGAATTCTCTATTTGAAATGCCCGCTGATGCAGAATATCCTACTTGTTACACAACAGCACAGGAAATTCGGAAAATCATCTCAAGAGGTTTTTGTTTTGTTTTGTTTAAAGGAAACAAATTAGGAAGTGAATTTTTATGAAAAAAAGCACTTAAAAAATGTATACCTTTCGGTAGGGATTACCACTTTGACAACTGCATTGGATAAAAGCTGCAGAAGATGTCGACACCGAATAAAGGTAAGAATAGATATCGATTATTATTGAGTAAAACATTTTCATTCACATATAATGATTTAACTACAAAATCAAAAATTAATAATGGAATAGCAAATGTAAGGTATAATTAAGAAATGCTTTGTTAAAGTAAAATTTGCAAAGTAAAGGGACATTTTTTTAACATAAGATTTTTATATTAAAAATAAAATAATACTAAAATAATACAAAAATTAACTCTTATGAACAAAGGGGCAAATAAAAAAAAACTATTACAGATGTGACACATTTTGTGCTTACTTTTCATACCATAATATTTTTTTAATCATTAAAATATACTAAAATTAAACAGAAATACAATTTTTTTATAGAACTCAGTGTTTAAGAGTAATCAAAATAATTCAGAATTAACTTTTTTGTACAGTTACATAATTTCTTGGCACATGAAAAATCACAGACATAATTTTATTAGTCCCAGGAATTATAAGTTTTAGTATTTAATAGCAAATCTCTGAATACTTGACATTGTTCTGTATGAGAATTATCTTTTAAAAATATAATGTTAATATATGTGCAGTTCTATAAGTAGTAAATTTAATGAAGATTTAAATTAAAATAACTAGCAAGAAACATTAAGACAGGTGTCTTAATAACAATAATGTATGCTAAATATTCTTGGAAAACTACTTGATTCCAGCCCCATTTTTTTTATTTACTTAAAATCAAATTTTAATTATCAAAATGACCAGGAAAAAAATAGTTTTACACATTTCAAATAATAAAATAATAATAAATGAAATTTTATTTTAATAAAATGTCACTAATTTCAGAAAAAGTTTTACATATTCTCTGAAATTAAAAACGCTATAAGGTATTTCTCCCGTCTTCTTAGCATGCTTTCATGTTGTAGTGGTCAGCACGCTCGGTGCATTTTCGAGAGGTCAGTGGTTTGATTCCCGGTGAGGGCATTGCTCATTTTTCATCTCTCTTGCTTCCAAATAGCCTAATGTCTCTACATTGCACCCGAACTAGAAAAGGTGGTGGATGATGATTCTTCACCACCAAGATTTGGCGACTGGGCCCCTTAATCCCCAGTCGCCGTTTAAAAAGGGGGGGTCATATAAGGTATTTCTCCCGTCTTCTTTTCATGTCTTCGTGATTTTTGAGAGGTCCACGGTTCAATTCCCTGCGAGGGCATTGCTCATTTTTTATATCTCCTGCTTCCAAATAACCTGATGTCTTTACAAAGAATATCCTTTTAGTATGTCACAATTCAGAATATAATAAATTTGTTGAAAATATGAGTGTATGTTATATATTAAGCTATAATATATCTTGATCTTAGGTTATTTGAAATGGCAAACCACACAAGGTTTATCTGCCTAAGGAGAGGAATGCTTTTTGGAGGCCTCTCGAAGGGAAACTAGCTTGTATTCACATTACACTTGAGGAAATCCATGAAAGCCAACCATGCAGCCAGCCCTTTCATCTGGGACCAGAGTGCCAATACTCAGCAGTCTTAAACACTAACTCTTGAGATTCTATACTACGGAAAGAATTTTATTGCCACAAAAGTTCATTTAATATAAAATCTGAAATATTTTTATTCCCAGTTCACAGATTGTCTACTACTATTTTCTTAGTTATGAGTTGTCTTATCGTTTAAGCATTTAATGTAACAATGTGGTTTATATTACTATTCAATGGTTATACTTTCCAAAAAAAAAAAAAAAAAAAAAAAAAAAAAAAAAAAAAAAAAAAAAAAAAAAAAAAAAGAAAGAAAGAAAGAAAACTATCAGAGCTGGCTAAATTGCTTATAAAAGCTAATATGTTTATTATCTGGCTCCAATAAATATGTGCATGAAAGAATTATCTTAACAGTTATAAATCCTTTAAATTCAATCAATTATGACAATGCACACGAGGAATAACAGATAATTCTAGGTCTTTCATACAAATAAATGCTTCCATCTGTTTACATACACAAAAGTTCTGTGTTTTCAATATTCAGAGCTTGGAAATACAATTTTTTATCTGCAATTCTTTATGTATCTTAATCATATGAACAATAAAATCCTTCCCATTATAGACTTCTTAAAAGGCGCACTTCGGAGGAAGACATAGGAGAACAGGAGGTGAAGCATCTCGAGGAGAGGAAGCAGACAGGCATCGCCAGAACACACTAACTCTGGACTTGAAGTTGTGAGGTACGTAGTAAAACACTCCTGTAAGTTTCGATTTAGAAATGCTGTAATATTATTCCTGCGTGTTTAAGTAACTTCTATAAAATAAATTCTAACTTGAATATGGATAAGTTTCATATTACTTTATAAGATTTTATCATGAATTCAAATATATATTTAATTGTAAAAATCTCCTAAATTGGTCAACCGCGAACCTTCTTAACTGTCTAAAAGACGGAGAACTTTTTCGCCTTCTCTCCCGCGTTACCATAGCAACCCTCTAACTTTTCTACCTTTGACTCGCGCTCCTTCCCTCGCTCAACCAGTTCTTAGGTCAGTGACCTCTTTCCCCCCACAGACCATTACCAAGGCATTAGCGATCTTCGCTGGCTTTACAGCGTTACCATAGCAACCTTTCCCGAAGCTTGGACTTGTTTCCTGCTTCTATTCTCTTCCTTACCTTTCCGATTGCATCACGCTGTTGCGTGCCAGCAATCGCCTCACTTATCACCTCTTTCAACCCTCACTTATCGCTGCTGGATTCCTGCACGGTATTTGAATGTTTGAAAGAATTTTTCGTCCCATTGTGTGGACTTCTTATTCAACTCTGGACCTTTAAACCTTAGCGGTTTTCTTTCTTGTATTTAGCCATTGCTCTTTCTGAATTATTCAGTTTTTCTTAACGATGATGTGGAGGTAATTGCTTTAATTAGCAAAGGTACTCCATAAGCCTTCGCCTTGGTCCTAAATTGGTGACCCAGACGTGATGAATAAACCTCTTGCTTTTTACTCAAAAAAACTATCTCCAACACAAGAGAGATACAATGCATACAATAGAGAGCTCCTCGCGTCATATATGGCCATAAAGCACTTTCAACATATGGTCGAAGGTCGTTACTTCATTTTATTCACAGACCACAAACCGATTACATTTGCATTTCGGCAAAACGAAGATAAATGCTCTCCACGACAACTGGACTTTATCAGCCAATTTATGACTGATATTCGCTACTTAAAAGGTTCAGACAATGTGGTAGCGGATGCGCTGTCTTGGATTCATATAACTACTATTAGCACACCATCTGCTATCGATTACTACTAGCTTGCTAAGGAGCAAAAAAAATGATGCAGAATTGCAAAATATTTTATCAGGAAACTCGACTACCTCCTTAGTGCTGAAGCCCCTCTCTATTGGTCAGCATCCAGTTATTCTGCATTGAGATATCTCCACAGGTCTCATTCGCCCTTTCGTTCCACAGTCATTTTGTTTAGCAGCCTTCACTCTCTCTCACATGCAGGAGTTAAAGCCTCAGTAAAGCTGACCGACGAAAGATATGTTTGGCTTTCAATGAAAGCAGATGTCGCATTATGGGCTCGCGAGTTCTTACACTGTCAGAAATCTAAAGTGACACGCCATACCAAAAGTAGAATTGGTGTTTTTGTGCTACCTAGTGCTAGATTCGAACACGTGCACATTGACCTCGTAGGACCTCTCCCTCCATCAGAAAGCTTTCGATACTGTCTCACATGTGTCGATTGTTTTTCTAAGTGGCCAGAGGCATTTCCGTTAGCAGATATATCTGCACAGACTGTTGCAGCAGCTTTCTACGCAGGTTGGATCTACAGATTCGGATCCCCACTCCAGCTAACTATCGACCAGGGAAGGCAGTTTGAATCATCACTCTTCAATGCACTAACCAAGTTCCTTGGTACAGCTCGACACCGCACATCTCCACACCATCCGTTTGCAAATGGCCAAGTTGAAAGATTTCATCGGCAGCTGAAATCTGCAATCATGGCACACAGCAATAATCAGTGGACTGCCGTATTGCCTATAATTTTATTAGGTTTCTGAGCCACTTGAAGGATGATCTGCAAGCAACCACAGCAGAAATGGTGTACGGAACTCCAATTCGTCTCCCTGGAGAATTTCTGTGCCCTATTCCTGAAACCTCAGACCCAGTGACCTTTGTCGGAAAGCTTCGTGAATCTGTGCAAAGCCTCCTACTTTCTACAAATCAACCTCATGGCGAGCAAGCGGTACTTGTCAGCAAAGACTTTTAGCCACTTGCAGTCATGCTTTTCTTCGAACAGATGTAGTGGAAAGAAGCCTTCAGCAGCCATATGAAGGCCCTTATGAAGTGATCAGTCGAGGCGACAAAGTTGTCACAATTCCCATACGGGCAAAGTTAAAACAGTAAGCAAGGATAGGGTTAAACCAGCGTATGTCACAAGAAAAGATGTGAAGACTCAGCACCCGCAAACAATCGCCGAACTTCTCTCATAGCAACAGAGGATTTAAGAGCAAAATCGAAGATTCCTACGTCGACAACAGCTATTTCTGCACCGAATTGTGAATCACCAGCAATGGTAACTCGCTCCGGCCGAAGCGTACGCTTCAGTCTCCGGCAGGCATAGCTAAACTCTTGCTATCGCTGGTGGGGGGAGGGCTGCCTGTAGTGATCTTGTTGGAGTATATTTCTTAAAAGACGTGTCTCAGAGGAAGACAAAGGAGAACATGTGGTGATGCATCTCGAGGAGAGGAGAAAGCAGACAGGCATCGCCAAAACACACTAACTCTGGACTTGATGTTGTGAGGTACACGGTAAAACGCTCCTGTAAGTTTCGATTTAGAAGTGCTGTAATATTATTTCTGAGCATTTAAGTAACTTGTGGAAAATAAATTCTAACTTGAATATGGAAAAGTTTCATCTTACTTTATACGATTTTATCATGCATTCAAATATATATTTAGTTGTAAAAATCTCCTAAATATGTGCCTATGCTGATTACTGACAACCTTGAAATGTGTTATTCTGGTTTTTATAACAGAGTACTTGTTTTCAATACAAAGTAATTATTGCCATTAAAATGATTTTACAGTGTGTCATTCTATTTTGTTCTTTGTTTAATAAAAAAAAAAAATAACCTTTTTCTAGAAAAATTTTAATGCAATCAAAATGGGTCAATGATGAAAATATATTTTCTCACTAGTAATATTTAGTTGGCATACATATATCTTTTTAAAAAAAATTATTTGGCATGGGTTGTCCTACACTGAAAAAAAGTTGAATAATCAATGCAACAATTTGGAATAAATGAATAATACAAAGACGATGATTGTTTTTATTAATTCAGCACATATACAGGCTTCTTTGTAAGGTTCTAATTATTACAGATCTTTATAATATTACATTGACTTATATGTTATAAAGATAAATGTAAATTATGTTGATTTTCATCACCATTTTTGCAGCTTTAATGATTAAATCCATTTTCCATAAATGCAATAATCAACGAACAATATGTATAAACTAAATAATTCAAACTGAAGGCTTAACAGAACAACCACTTGCAGAAAACTAAATAAATATGCAATACAAAAAGAAATTAAAACTTCCATTAAGGAAATTTTCTTAATGGCAGAAATTAATTCACTGCTACAGAAATGTAGTAACTTAATTGTGAATATATGTTGTATGTAGTAAAACTCAATTTCCACTCACGCAGTACATGAATCTCTAATCAGTGAGCAAAGTGAATTAAAATTATGCCTGTGATCTCTTAGCCATAAGCTGACCATATGACCTATATGCCAAATAACATTCAGTTTACATTCTCAGGTCTGTGTATGTTTTGAGATCAGGTGTAATAGAGAAGCCAAAGAATAATATCATTAAAAATAATAATAGCAGCAGAAAGATAGCCAGGATTGAAAAAAAATTTCAGAAGTACCTGAGAGAATCAAAATTTCTAGTATTAACTTTTGTGAAGCAAGTATTCATATCAAGTTCTGATTAAATTTCAACATTATTCACATAGAGTGATGACCCACATAAAAGACCAATTCAGTAATAAACAATATATATCACAAATATAGGAAAGTACCAAACAGAACATTACATCTGGAAGACTTTTTAAATTTAGGAATATACTCAGGATTTAACATTCTTCACAGTCTCTCTATTCTTGCTTTATTGATTATTTCTAGATTTAACTTCAGTTTGAAAGTGCAACTAAGGCATAATTTGTTATTTATGATTTGATCAAAAACCTCCTTTTGTAAATTTTTATTACTTTTTATGCATTATAAATATATATATATATATATGTATGTAAGTATACAAACATACATACACACATGCCTAAGCTATACATATGCATATAATGAAACCCGATTTATTCTAAACATTTCATCACTGCAACTCTGTTTGCTGCTACATTCATTATCAACATGCACATTTACGACTGCTATTAATATGAGTTGTGAATTTTTTATACATCTCTTACACAAATGGAATCTCACGAAGATACCAATGCAATGCCATATAATGACAGAATGCACTACAATGTCATGCAATAATAATCTCAAATAGAAGAGGAAGACAAAAATTTACAAAATAAACATTCAGCAAAGTAAAAGAAGTATGAACAACAAAAGTTCAGTTGATACACATTTAGAATGAAGAAAGGCACAAAAAATTAAAAAGGTAGCATATTTCTTTCCTGATTCTTAATTTAAAAAAAAAAAAAATCTGATTAAGTCTGAATGCTAATTTTCTACAATGTTTTATTATGAAACAACGTATGTGGTCTTCATGATTCAAATACAATTCAAAATGCTAACAGTTTTACATAAATCTAAATACATCTAACATTACTACATGTTTCATTTTGGAATGATTATGAATACAACTAGAATGTATTCTTGCATCAAGTACAAAAGTTAAACAAATACGTAAATGATGCAAATGCACATTTTCAGCTGCCATTTTTGTTTCGTATTTATACATATAGCGTGACTTAATTTTTCCTGCAAACTAAAATGAACGTAGAAAGCAAGAGCACATTCTTTTGAAATATATCTCAAAATAACAAAAAAAATCAAATAAAAATAAGAGAAAATAATTTCAGAGTTGCACGTAAGAAGGAATGATTGCACTAAACCAGAAATGAAATGAGATATAAATAAGAATATTTCATAGATGCTAACAAACCTGGGCCATGGCCAAAAGCTTTACTCATAACATTTAAAGTGAGGCTAAAATTAATTCTAATTACAGAATGCATCTGAGTAGGAAGCAATTTTTTAGAAGAACAATTAGTCAGTAAATAAGACAACAGATTAAGTCTTACTCTAACAAGAAAAAAGTATGACCTTGAGCCACTAATTCCCCTGAATTCCACAAAATTACACGAAATTTTTAAAATACACTTGCAAAAATCTTAGATTACATCTCTTTGAAATTAATGGAAATCTGCATTTCCTATTTGTGGTACCACTAAAAAATGATGCTATGAAAGTTTATTATTTAAGTGGAAGTCAGCTTAAGCATTTTAAGGGAAACAAAAAAGCATCACGAAGCATGGCACTTCCTTATACAAAGTTTTCAATATGTAGCTGCCTTCATTTTCACGTCTATTCCAGGCTGATGATTCAGTGCCCTCAATTCCTGTAGCTGTCAACTCACATTTACTAGTATAAGGCACAGTAGATTATCCTGCAACCAAAGATAATGTTCAAATTGGATCTATCTACCTTTTTTCTGGGGGGGGGTGAAAGATGATGAAGTAGATATAGCATTGTTATTGCTGTTGACTGAATTCCTGAGTAGAATAAGAATTCCGAAAGAGTTCAATAACTGACTGTTTTCAAAAGAAAGCAGAATATTACTTAAAAATTTGAGACTAAATTTTCACTTTTTTTTGCACTTCTTATACTTTTCATGGAAATTTATTACAATTAACATGTTTGTTTACAACAAAAATTAATTTAAATATAAAATAATTTGATATTGTGCAAATTAAATAAATGGCTATCTTAACAGTTTTATTTTTAATTTTAAAATATCAAACAAGCATAATTCATTAACATTTGTTAATATGCTAATTCTCATTCTATCACTTGCTAATTCTGCTAAAAATTATGCACATTTCAACTTATGTTAAAAAAAATCAATTTTCATATTTTATTTTAGTTACAGTGATATAGAAAATTAATTTCATTTTTACATTACTTCTTCATCAATATATTTTTTATGAATATATTTTCCTGCAATATAAAATACAGAGCAGCATATTTTACAGTTTGAATTCTGGCCTGAATGAAGGCATTTCAGAGACTTTGTCAGGAACACTGAATATTACCACCAGAACAAGGGTTTTAAATAATTTTTAAATTGATTCGATGAACTCAAGTTACTTAAAACTC
This sequence comes from Stegodyphus mimosarum, assembly GCA_000611955.2. NCBI lineage: Eukaryota > Metazoa > Arthropoda > Arachnida > Araneae > Eresidae > Stegodyphus > Stegodyphus mimosarum. The sequence goes on from KK119128.1 coordinate 389,045, forward strand.
TAGAATGGACTTTTCTGGGGAAGGAGGGGTGACCTAGAGTTCTGGAATGATTTTAAACGTCTGATGAAACAAGGCAGAATTAGGATGGAATTGGCAATACAAGGTTGTATACTCCTCTTGTTAGAAAAACAGTTAGTAAAATAAACATCAGAGTTGGGAGAGATGATAGAAAAGACACCAATTAAAATATTAATCTTGACAATGCTTTCCTGATGACAAACTTTAACATTTTAAAAATTATTTATTATGTAACAAATAAAGTAAAAAAATTTTATCACAACAATTACTAATGTTTATGTATTATATGAAACTCTAAATTAGAAGACAACAAATTTAAATAATTTTAAATATATTTTTGTTTTATTACACAATGCTATTGAATTTACATCATATCAATAAAAGTTCTTATGTGACTTTTATTTTCGCTATCATTGGGGGCAGATATTTACTTCCAGTTATGAAAAAGTTCTTATGTGACCTTTATTTTCGCTATCATTGGGGGCAGACATTTACTTCCAGTTATGAAAATGTTTTAAGATGAATATTCATGTCATGCCATGTTTAAATTAACAAAATCAATTCTGTAAAAATTCTACACTTTATCACACGAAAATCATCTTCCTATTCATATATTTAAAGTGTACTCATTTTAAAAAATAGAATGCAGTAAGCTTGACCTAATTTGCAACAAAAACTATTAAGATGCTTCTATTGCTGCCATGACTTAGGAGAGTGACCTGCAATGAAGCTTTCTACTGCATGAAACAGATGGCATCATATGCAAATAGTTTCATTTGTATATGTTTCCTTTTGTTAAACTTCTATATTCAGATCAAGAGTTTTTTTGTTTTTAGTCATGATGTTTTTACTTTTTTAGTTATTCTGATCGCCCATGGAATTACATGAAGACTTAGAAATCAAGGCCTTTTCTAAGGGAGATTCGTGATTGGGGAAAATAACAGTAAATTGCCATCGAATCACTGTTATTTGGATATAAGTAATATTTCCTGAAAACTAAGGGGTAATACACAAATTGAAGAGTGAAATGTTTAAATCTGCTTAAAAATGAAACACTGATTTACACACACACATACACACAAAAAGTGTTTGATGTAACGAGCACTGATACACATACTACTGTAAAACATTTAAGTAATGCACATTTTCTTAAAATGGAAATTTTATTCACAGAATATTACTGAATACATGGTCTAGAAAACCGCAGCTGTTCTAAGAATTAGCACATAGCCAGTAAATTATAACTTTTCTAGCTCAAGTATTTTTTGTGTGATTATTAAATATCATAAAGTAATAAATAATACGATCATAAAGTAACAAAACTGCCTGTGAGTATTATAATGCATTTTTATTATTTGAAGATTTAAAATTTTATTTCCATGAATATACCTGACATACCACATGTCACAAAATTACAAGACTATTATACACTAGTAAATCATGAAGGGATATTACTGAATTACTTGAGTGGGAAAAAAATAAACTTCCTCTTTTCTAATTTATTTTAAACTGACCCTACAAGGAAACTATGGAAAAAGTGAAAATCCCAACCAAACTTAAATATCTTGTTCAATTTTTGTCATACAAAAGTCAAACTCTGTGTGTTTTATTTTTTTTAGATGAGTATGTTTTTACTATATATAACTTTAGTAAAAATTAAAATTTTGATTTTCAATTGAATTTGATTTCCTAAATTTTACAAAACTGACTTTTTAACTCTTAGAAGTATCACAACATGAATATTTTCCTGATTTAAAACATTTCTGTAATTGGCAGTACATGTCTATGACCACAAGTCACGAAAATGTAGGCCATATTAAGGACTTTCGTGGACTAGATCACATTAACATTAGTAACTCTTGACAGTTAAAATTCACAATAAATTTTAATTTACCATACATATTACATTGTTATTTACATCTAGATAATGAACAAAGCCTGGTATATTATATTAACATCAAGGTCCTGTAGTTCAATTACTGTGAAGTCCATTTGTGAATTATTTAAAATTTTCAAAATAAGCATTTCTTTTAAATAAATAAATAAATAAATATATAAAGTAAAACATTACCTCTTAAATATTATGCCTTACTCCTTCAAGCTAATACTCTACAACAACAGAAAAAGTAAAATGTAACTCATAATTACCTTCTCAAAGGATTCACGAGTTTCAGGCTCCCCAGGCCACAATTTATGTCTGTCTTTCTTGTCCAACTGAGCATTAAATGGTAGACCAGATGGTGGAGGTGGAAGGGTGAGCTCCACCATAGCTGGGGGGATATAAATGGGATGAGGAGGGATAGGAACAGCCTTACCCCAGCCAAGTTTCATTTCAAAACTCATGATATCCTTTCCTTAAAACAGAAAGACCATGTTTCAAAAGAAATTAATATCTCAATCCCATTATACTGATAAACGCATTTCAAAACAAAATGGTACAAAGAATATGAAATGTTTTTAAAAACAAATAAAAAATAACATATTTAAGTTGCAGGGTGAAAAAAGAGTAGTGATAAATGTTTGACATCAATAAAAAGTATGTTAATAGTTAAAATCTCATATATTTTTTTGATTTAAAAAATGCCGAGTTTCAAGTACAAATTCTAATGCACACATATAAAAGGTAATTTTAGCTCCCTTACTCCTGAGCTAGCTAAAATGTTACTTCATGTTCATAAAAATTTAAGTAAATTGCATTATGCAATTTACTTAAATTTTTATGACATGCTTAAGAAAATTCTTAAATATAAGATATATTATCCTATACCATAGAAACAAAGCATAAATGTGTATATATATATTAAAAGGATCTACTAATGCATGAAGTAAAACTTCTGAATGCTGCATAATTTGATTAAAATTACACAATTTTTCAACATGCCTTGAACGTGCTACTGTTGTCATGTAACAATACCACAATAACAATTATAAAACTTTTTTATATATATTTGATCTCCCCCTAATCATTGTAAGTAAATCTTCAGTCTTCAAATCATTTTGTACTACTTAAACAATAACTTTCAGGGGGGAGAGAGAAAGGTAAAAAGGTGCAATAAATGATAACGAAAAGGAATACCTAAAGGAAGATTTAACTGCAAAATGAAAGTGTAAACTGGTATCAGGTAGGAAACGAAGAAAAAAATTAGTGTGACATTCAAAAAATAACAGAGGGAGAGGTTTTTTAATAATTTTCTTAAAGGGGGGTTAAAATAAGAAGCCTTACCATTCAGGTTTTTCATAGCTCTCTCTCCATCTTTTCTATTCATAAAAGCCACAAACCCACAGTTCCGACCCCTTGCACGTTCCTCATCAGAACGTGGCCACATGATTTTCACACTTGCAAGAGGACCAAAACGACCAAATACTTCACATAACTGTTGCTCTGTCATCTAAAGTAAATATTTAACACAGAAATGTGCTTTCAGTATTTCATGAAACATAAATATCAGCAAACATAAATATTATCAAAATCTAGTATAATGTCGTTGCCAAAGCTCAGCTGGAATGAACAACTGAATATTTACACTAACTTAGTGTTTGGAGCACTAAATTTATTTTTGCTTTGGTTTCTTACTCTTTAGGCATTTTACAGCGTTCCTGTTTTATTATATTCTCATCGAACCATCTTCAATAAACAAAAATAGTTGCAAGATATTTTGCAATTTTCACAATATTATATAATTTAGATTTAGTATAAAAAATGGATACACTTTATGTCACAAACAATCATAAGACCTTTGCTATGCTTTTTAAGTGCAGTACCCATCTCTTATTAAAATCAGTCACTCATTGCATTCAAATTTGCTGGAACCAAAACATACTAAACAATAGAAAAACCACCGTTTATTAAACTCAGATTCGTAAAGGACTGGTTCTTCAATGTCAGAATATCCTACTTGTACCTATCAAAGCTTTTCGTAATTCATCCATTTAGCATTTCATTTATTGAGGACTGTGGCTTTATCATCCATGTACGTAGTGCTTCAATAAAATGGTTTGACCAATATTTTCCTCCCCCAGTCCCTGCACTTGTGAGACACTGTTTTCAGAGTTCTTTGAACAGACAAAGTGGCAGAATTTTCTTATCTTAATACAAAACAATCTTCTATAGACATTAAATGAGCAAGGGTTAATTCTTGAATACCAGCTGATAGGAGGAGGAAGTGAACTTCTACATCCCATCTTTTAAGGTTTCCACATTCAAAATCTTCTCTTCGAGATAACATATTATGCTTACAGAAAGTTATTAAAAAATTTCAAGAAATGCTTCTAAGCATTACACCATAAATTAAGTCTTTGAATAGAAAGGAAATAGTCATTACAAACAGAAGAAAAAGCATGGAAAGCATTGGTCATGCTTATAAACGTGAAGTGATAGATTGGCAAAACAGACAAAGGGCAATCTTTCTCTGCTGGACAAAAACATAAATTTTGAAATTTGTTATCTCTGTAACACGCATTCTTACTGGGAGAAGCATTTTAGCAAGCTAAATTTAAACTGCGAGTTTCCCAAACAGTTCTGCCTATTTACCTAAACACAGAATAATAATTAATGAAGAATTAATAAAAAAGAAAATGTCTCGAGGAAGTGCAAAAAAGAGAGGAAAATCAAGAGACACTGAAATTCGTTTTCTATTGTGGTTTCATGCTATCAAGATAGCTAGAACTTTTTTCAATAATTCGCTAATTGCTATGAGAGAATTTTATATCAACTGATATATAGCTTACAAGTTGGAGAAAGAGAAATCCAACATTATTTGCCAGAAACAGTATAGTGTGAAGTAAACAAACAGTATGAATGAAGAAGCGAATCATCATATAACTGATAAATAGACAAAAGACGTTGCATATTGGCTGCTGAACAAATACAAGGGCACACAAAATTTATAATACAGATAAAACTGAACTGCACTGCAGAACATTATAAGAGCACAGATTAATATTTACAAGTGAAACTGCAGCTGGCTTAAGTAACTGAAAGAATGTGTTAAAGTGTTATTAACGTGCAATATGGATCCCAAAATTAAAAAGACAGAAGAAATCCTTAATATTTGAAAAGAGTCACTAACTTAACCACAGCAACAAGACCTCATTGATGACAAGAAGTATTTTTACTGGCTTTCACTTGAAATGGGACAATAAATCGAGCAGTACAACACACACATCTCTGATCTTTCGCTCAAAAACGTGTCTCTTCCTACAAATACAGCTTCTAACACACAACCTTTCATTATAGGGTAACATCAAAGATTTTAAATGCCATAACAGAAAAGACATTCAGTAAATGATCAACATAATTGAATTTTGAGAAAATACAAATACTTCAAAAGAGATAATCAAGTCCATAGACCATGCATATTCTAGTCAATGCAGGTGGTAATCTTTTAAAATCTGTTAAAAAGCTCTGTAAATTCTAAGAAAAATTCTTAAATTTGAAAGGTGCTGATCAAAATTCTCATAGCTTACACGATTTTATAATTAGTTAAGATCTTTTATGTAGTTAAGGCAGGAATTATTAGTTAAGGCTTTTATGTAGCTAATCCATGGAAATATGTTGGCTTACATGTCTAAAATGCTCCTCCCTCTTCAAAACTGCATATAATTTTAAATGTAGGCTTTTGAAAACAAAGAAAGTGACTGTCTTTATAATTTTAGACAAAACAATTCTTTAAATCATTTGGTTTTCCTACCATGAATTGAACTTTTGATATGTTCAATGACTATCCCGAATTTTCCCATATCTGGCATTCATAATTTCCCGAGCTTCTACTGTAGTAGCATAAATTAAAAATTACTTGATTTAAATTTGCATGCATTTACTTATTAGAAAACAAACTGCAATTTACAAAATTTAATTTAGTTTTTCTTTTTTACCTGTAGGTAAACTTTGATTTAGATATAAGGTTTGCTTCTATTAAAAAAACTTACTAATCCTACATATCAAAATAAAAAAAAGGCACTTATTTTATTACACATTTTCCCATCGACCATAAAGGTTGCAAAGATCCTGCCAAGACTGCAACTATAACTTCAGTGGATGTTTGAAGGGAATAAGACTGTTTTTCACTTAGCTAATTAATCAACAGATACAAGCTATGAACAAAGCACATAAAACTCAACTCTTCACTGCTGAACATTTTAAAATAAAGTCTTATATCATGGCCATAAATGCTTAAATGCCCTCACTTCACAACTGTGAAAATATTCCACTGTTCAGCAGAAGTCAAGCCTCAGATTTTAATCCTTGTTTTAAATGCAGGGAGAAAACAGAAAATTAGAAGTTGATTTACATCCTGCTGTAAAAAAAACTAAGATTAAGGATTAATTGGATTTAAATAAAACTAAAGTGAAGATCTTGAGTGAAGTGAATCTAAAGTGAGAAGTAAAATGCGACATAGCCTTTATCCATTACTGACACTGGATCACACATTTGATGATAGTATTTGTTTGTTAAAAATGCTTGATGGCAAAGTACATTTACTTCTTTCATATTCAATCAGAGATCCAGATGCAAACTCTTGAGAATGCGTTTACAAATATCTGGTTGTAATGAAGGATTTCTGCTAATGTTCTTTATAAAGTTATGGGAGGGAGAAAAAACATGAAAGAAGTACCTTTGGTGCGGGTAGTAATCACTGACCGCACCAAAGGTGCTTCTTTTATGTTTTTTTTTCCATTCCCGCCAACGTTTTGGTAAATTTTCAAAGCCTTTGATACAGAAAATTGGTAGCCACAAATCCAAACGCAGAATAACCTCATTTTGGAGGTCCTGTGCAGAATGGAAGATAGCACGATCAAGATATAGCCGCAAGTAAAAAAAAAGGGTAGAAGTCAGAGGCAGCGATGTTGGGGCTATATGGTAGGTGTGGCAAAAAGATCCCACTGGAGTCCATACCGACTTCAACTGGTGAATGTAGACACACGCGGTCTTGCATTATCTTGATAGAACATTACTTTTGCACCAGAACTCAATTTGAAGTTTTTCTTTGATCGCAGCATCAACACAGGTTAGCATCTCACTATACACCTTATTGTCAGGGGTTTTGCCTTTATTCTTTGTGGATAATACCACGGCAATCCCACCAGATACAAAGCATGACCTTTTTGTTAGTCAAACTGCACTTTGTAATGCTGCCGATGGGCTCAATGGGCACAGAACAACCCCTTTTCGACCTGTGTTGTTAAAGTAAATCCACTTTTCATCACAGGTGATGACACAGTCGAGAATTTTGTCCTTGTGTTGATATTCGAGCAGATTAGTGTAGGCCCACACATCTGTCCTTATCTGCTTGAGTAAGCTCATGCAGCACCCAGTGATTGAATTTGTACATCAAGTTTATGTGATGCATAGCGTGACTAATGGACATGGCATTAACGCCTAACATCTCGAGAGCTTGCTAATTCCTTAGCAAGCTCTTGAGTGGCTGCATACCAATCTTCTTCCAAATGTTCTCGCAGGCAATCCTTGTTTTCGAACTTTCGGTACCAAACCTTCACAGTGTCATATGATACAACATTAGCACCTAAAGCTGTACACATGATTTGGTGACATTCTGTAGCTGACTTTTTGCAACAGAACTGGAAGTAAACGATGGCTCTAATCTGGTAGCATGATAGTTCCAATTCAGACACCTTTATGATAACAATACTTTTTTTACAAATTTCCCAACACTGTGCTCTAAAACAAGTCACTTTCTTTCAAATGCCAAAAATCGTTTGACAAAATATGATTACACATGCCAATGTGAGCTGTTGGCATAGACTATATTTTTGGTAGTGGGAAACTTTCTTTAACCCTCTGACCAGCAGGGTTTTCACTAAGAAAGCACAAATTTCCCAAAACTACTATGAGAAAAAATTATTTTCTTTATTTTAATGTATAAAATCTTCTGTTATTTTATACCTGGACTTGTATACTTTTAATATATTGCTATACTTTCTTTGACATATTTGAATATGCACGTGTATATAAGTTCTTACAGATATCACAAATATTCTAGGGCATATATATATATATGGCCTTACAGGTTAGAGGGTTAAAACCCAGTATATTAGAATTTGTACTCAAGAGTCTAACAGCTTTAAATGTAGCCTTGGTTTGCATAAATTGCAGAATGAATTGTCTTGGATGGGGTAAAGTGTAGTTAATAATCAAAACCCAAATTATTTCTCTCGGATAACATGATAAAATACTTTCTTTCTTACTAACTGATATAGCTTTATATCAATAAATAATTATTGATTTTACTATTTTATTAGCCTAAACGGGCATTAGCCCAGAAGGCCTATTAGTCTTGAAACAGCATTTTGCATAAAATCACTTTTCAGACTGTTGCCACCTTGTATTATATTTAAAGAAATTAAATAATGAAGAATATGCATGAATGTATGTATGTTTCTTGCTTTGTGAAAAAACTATGTTACCCAAGAGCCATTAAATTTTTAACAATATAGTTCTCCACCCGAATACGGGCACCCCGATGCCCAAATTTTGAATTTGTTTTATTATCCATTTCATAACTTGCAAAACTAATGAATTTTTGATTAAAAAGCTCAATGATTTCAAAACGAGCAGGGGCAACACTGTATGGAATCAAATACTTTTATCTCTGGTGTGCGAGACTCTATATTGGAAATTCTAAAGATATGCTATTTTTAAATATTTTTAGCCCAAAGAGGTGTTAGCTCAAATGCTCTCAAAACGTATATATGTGTGCGTAAATGGGGAAAACGCCCCTTTGGGCATAACATAAACTCTGAAAAGCTTTCAGATTTTTATATTACTATTATACTTATTATTTTTTTAATTTTCTATTTTTAATGTTTTTATTATTATGGTTATCAATGGAATCTTGATTATGATGAACAACTGATGGCGCATATTCGGCTCTCGACCTCTTGATCATCACTGACCCTTTTGAAGTAACATCAACCATTAATAACCCAGATGGGAATTCCTGATTTAAACCATTGCTGAAAAGCATGAAGCATAATATTTACTGTTTTTTTTTTTCTTTTAATACAACTGAAATTTTATTTTCGATTAGGTTAAAATTTTTAAAAACACTCACTTTGGGATTCAGATTTCCTAGGTATAGGTTTGTAGTACTTGGATCACCTGTATCATACGACCCATAAGAAGGATACCTATAGTCATCAGCTGAAACAGTACACAGTGGATTTAACAACTTATTTTATTCTCAATTCAGAATAATTCATGAATATTCACATATATAATTTAAAACATATTGCGCACTATCTATATATAGACCTATCTCTAGATATCTATAAGGTTAGGTTACATTAGCATTATTGATAAATACTTTCATCAAATACACAAGAAAATTAGTAGAAATTTTCATAAAAAGAAATAATGCTACTGCATGTAACAATTTATATAGCATAAAATAAGAATTAACTGTCTGGGACAGCAAGGAACACATAAAATTAGTTTGATTACATATGTGAAAAATTCATATATTCCAAAAATTTAATTTGAGCTATTTCCTCATGAATCCTTTCCATGTGAAAAAAAGTTCAAATTTTTAATGATTAAATCATAAATGCTACAGGAAAATCTCCAATAATGTATTACACTAATTCCATTAAAATATAAAAAATTAACGATGTGTCTTGACTATTGCAGACTGAAACATTTTCAGAATGCAAATTAATAGCAAGATGAATATAATTTAAGCATCAAAATAATGTTTCAATTACAAAACCAAACCAGGCCAAGCCACAGTTTCATATCTAGCAGCTCATGTTTGCACCAAAAATATTGCTTTCATATTTCATTCTATATGGTTGATAATAAATAAGTGTTACAAAGAGGATTAAAAAGAAAAAGATGTCTACTTTTGTGTCACATGGCAAAAGCAGTTCAGCATTATACATAACATTTCTGAAACGTACCCTGACGTAATCTCTTAAAAGTAATCAACTTCTACTTTCTTAAAAGTATTCTATGTAAAATCTCTAAAATGTATCTTTGGAATCAAGAGTTCTACACAGCACATATTTTCTTGATCTTTGTTTACATTTTCTCCTTTCTAATTTTTGTACTAGTATGATTTGTTTTCACAACTAACCAAACCTTACCTTAAAAATTATTTAATCAGAATATGAATACAAATGACATAAAATCTTTTTTAGGAGATAAAAAAGCTCTCATAAAAAATGTATCAAAATATTTTAATTAAATATGTGCATCTGTGCATATATATGAATATATATATATATATATACAGGTGGTTAACAAAATAAAGGAAACACCTGTGACATTTAAAAAATGCATTTTGTAAGCAATAAAATTTATTCAAGAAGTATATATCACAGTAGTATGAGGTAGCTTTATTGAAGTTGTATACATCTTGGATTTTTATCAGACGTGAAAAATGCCAGACCTCACAGTTTGAAAGAAGCCAAATTGTAGCAGCCTGACTAGCTGGAGCAACTGTGACTGAAACATCTGAGCTATTAGGTGTTTCTAGAAGTATGGTGTCTAAAGTCCTGACAGCATACATACAGTATGGCAAGACAAACTAGGCAAAGCAAAATAGTGGATGGAAGGAGAAGCTGAGTGAAAGAGATTAACGGGTATTGAAGCAGATTATAACGTCTAAAAAGAAAAGCCAAAGCGACCAAAGCGACTGCAGAACTTAATCAGCCTCTGGATTCTCCAGTGTCAATAATTACAGTTAAGAGGCATTTTCATAAACAGAATATTTACGGCAGAGCAGCAATTCCCAAGCCATTTATCACACATGTTAATGCCAAAGGTTGTCTAAAATGGTGCCACTACCAAAAATCCTGGTCAATTGATAAGTGGAAGACAGCTGTATGGCCAGATGAATCATCTTTCACTTTTCCCTA